>JAWPHD010008452.1:0-115021 GCA_037043455.1 Cyrtodaria siliqua
TATCATCTACCAGCATTTAGAGGTGTGTCAAATTTCTGGTCACTGGGCAGTTTATTTTGATGATGCTTTGTCAAAATTATGAATCGAGTAACTTCCGATATGCACTGTAGTTTTTAGACCTGTTAATTTGTAACTAAATAAACTGGCCAGTGTTTTAAGTAGGACTGGCATAGTGGTAATAGTTTCCTACCATAAACTCTTACACAGTGTGTAGTTTTATCTTGTCTTTTGAGCTCAGCAATTTCCTGCCGCAGCTTTCTTTGTATTTGTTATATGTTTCAAACACCCTGTTTGTGCGAATAACTGATACTTCTATATATAAAAATGAGTTGCTTTTCATGAAATCTTATTTATTACAGAGGCAGTGCCTTGGAGCGAAGATTGAGGGAGAGACAGAAGGAGAAAGAAGCAGATGTGAGGGACAGAGCAAAGGAGAAGGAAGAATTGGAGGAAATTAAAAGAAAGCTGTTTGATGAGGGTCACCCTGACCCTGAGGGAGAGTTAGCAAAGGTATCTTGATTTTTCTTTGCTCTGCAGTTTGAGAAGCAATTATTTGTTTAACAGGCTTTCTGGTGCATGTTAGAAGCGAGCTCATGACATGTCTGAAGTTTATTTTTATTAGCCTCTCAAAAGAAAGAAATGCAAAGTTTGCAAAAGACAACAAAATTCTGAAGTTAATAACGGGCTATTGAATAGAATGTGCAGATCCATTATAAATAACGTAAATGTTACAAAAACAAAAATCTTGTTATTAGACCAGTATGTATTAAAATGTTCATGGGTTCAGTTTATTTGTAGTTCTATGATTTAATTGTACCTGGATGCACAATTTAACTGTTATAGAAACAATGAATATATGACAGCTTCATATTTATTTTTGTGTAGATGGAGAGAGAGCGAGAGGAGCACCTACGACCAATGTTACAAATCAAGGAGCCTGTTATCGTTCCTGCAGCCCCAAACTCGCCTTCAGAAGAATCGGAAGTTGAGGACCACCCAGCTAGTCCAACTAAAGAAGAGTCGGATGAGGAAAAATACTCTCGACCAGCCAACATGAAACCTACACTACAACCTGTGGACGAGTCATCCCGGTCCAATTCGGCGTCTCCCGAGTCGGTAGACGACGAGGCATCGAGAATGAGCATGATGAGTATGGGTATGATGGACAGTGAGGACAGTCAGCCAGTGTATGGTCCCAGTTCTAAGGAGGACTCCAACAGTCGCCTTGGATTTGGTACACTCAAGTTTGGTAAGATTGCTTGATAGATGTAAAAGAACTCTTGTGTTGGTATTAGTTCTAAATAAACTAATTGTGCCACCAAGAGTGGTTGTAGCATCTGTTTGTTGCATTCAGTTTTAAATCCCATACTTAGCATGGTCAGTGAGTGGTAGATTCTCCCTTCTGGGTGAGTGTGTTTTGAAGCTGTAGTTTTCATACCATTTATACCTTAATTTGTAAATCGCTTTTTTATGCCCCCAAAGGGCGGCATATAGTAGTCGCACCGTCCTTCCCTCAGTCTGTTCGTCCTAACCAGCGTGTCCGGTCAATAACTCTGACATTCTTGGACGGATTTTCAAATAACTTACCACAAGTGCTCACAACAACAAGACAACGTGTCACTCACAAAATCCAGGTCCGTGACTCCCAGGTCAAGGTCACACTTAGAGGTCAAAGGTAATAAAGAAGTGCTTTCGTGTCTGGTCAATAACTGACATCTATGGACGGATTTTCAAATAATTTGCACGTGCTCACCACAACAAGACAATGTGTCGCGTGCAAAATCCTGTTCCATGGCTCCAAGGCCAAGGTCACACTTGGAGGTCAAATGTCAAAACCACTTCGGGGCATTTGTCACTGTATTCGGGGCATTTGTCACTTACAGTGACAATTCTTGTTGGTTCTGTAAGGATAACCATAAATTTCCCTATCATATTTGGGAAGAGGCATCCCCAGTAAACACAGTAAAATAAACAAGAACACAAACAGATATAATCATTTCAATTTAATGTCAATAAACTTCCTGTGTCAGTACAACATACAACATGAGTTTCAATATACAAATAACACATATGATCGGTCCCTAATCAACTACATTCATGTATACCATTATTATAGGTGCGAATACTCCACCAAGCGAGCCCAACTCTGGCAAGAGGAAGAAGTTGACAGTAGGAGACGTATTTAATATGGATGACGACGATTCATTGGACGGTGCTAAGAAACGTAAACTTGTTCCTTTAGATTATGGGGATATTGACTTTGATAATTTTGATAGAAAAGCATCAACTGCCGAGGAAAAACGTGCCAAGATAAAAACTTTAATAGACAATATACCAACAGCTAAGGATGAATTGTTTGCGTTTGCATTGGACTGGAGTATAGTTGACAAGGTAAGTAGTCGTGTCAGACTGTCAGTTTACCGGTGTTCTCTTCAGTTTCATTAAAACATACATGGGACCCCAGGAAGGCACTTTTGAAATTGAAGACCCACCATTAGATGCAAAATTGAGTTTAAAGAACCAAATTTCAGGAAAATAGGGTTCACCCATAAATGGTTATTAAATTGCCTTCCTGGGGTCACAGGCATGTTTTAATGGAATTGCACTATTAAAGTAGATTTATGAATTCTTTGAATAATCCCAAGTTTGAAACCTTCTCGCCTCTCACCGCTGCGGGCTCGAATCCCACTGGGACTTGACTTGTAAGCGAGAAAGTGTAATTCTTACGGATGGCGGGAATTATATTGTACTGGTTCTACCCAGGAATAAGTGGGTGGTCTGCCTCCACCCATCAAATGACCATCATACATAGCCTAAAATGTACAGAAAAAACAACAAACAAATGAACATGATGATCAATTTCATACTCTCCTTTTCTTTTATATTTGAATTGTTTTGCAAAAATTAAAAATATTTGTGCTATATACCACTGCATTTATCATCGTGGTAGAACACTTTCATATTGATTATGTATTACAAAAGAGGCTTAAACACATTGATATTTTGTTTATACATTTGTTTGACATTTTGTTTATATCTTGTTTCTCATTCATTTATAATTCAAAAGCAGTACACCATACTTGATTTTCTAGATTTTCAAAGAACCGTAATACAAGTTTAGCCTATCTAAAATTCAAATTAAAAGACACTTGATTTCTTCCAATTTCATATTTCATTCATTACCCCACCCACCGATTTTTCACAATAGTTCTGATCAAAGAAATACAAGTCTCTTTCATGTATTTGTATGCATACATATGCTTCATTCAGATTCAAGGGACCAGAAAAAATGTTAACAGTCAAATAAAATTGGAACTGTGACTGGAAATGGATGTATTTAAATGGAATTTTGTTATAAGCGAGTTTGATTAAATGAGTGGACTGTATGGTTATAATGAACTAGCGACTTACACATTACTATGACTATTTACTACAGAGTTTAATGGACAAGCGAATCAAGCCATGGGTAAACAAGAAGATTATAGAGTACATCGGTGAGGAGGAACCCACTCTCACAGACTTCATCTGTCAGAAGGTGATGGCACAGAGCCTACCACAAAATATACTCAACGATGTTGCTATGGTACGCTGCTTCAGTGTTCTTACTCTCTATTGAAGTAAAGAATATATTACATCTTTAAGTTGTTGTCACGCATCCCTGGTCATTTGGGAAAGGTGCTGCTTTTAAAACCTCGTGGGTCGTCTGCATCCACAACAACAAAATCGACCTAAAATGTGCTGAAAATGACGTAAAACAACAAAACCCAACCAAACGACTTTAAATTGTTGTGTTTAATACCTTGGTCTTGTTTTAGCAAAAGTTTAAAGACCAATTGTAAAAACTAGTGCCTCTAAAGGGGAACAGCCTGATGTGGCATACCTGCGGGCCCCCAAGCATCTAGTTAGAGTTTACCTCAGTGACCTCTCATCTTGCCAGAAATCTTTTGAAGCCATAATTGTATTCAAGTGTGAATAAAACATGTACATGCAAATTTGCATTGACAGCTATGTACTGCATGCATAATAGTGTTTGTGATTGCAGTAAAGTGTTATATGATAGCAGTGGTCAGGAGGTACTCCTCAGCAGTATGGTAATAAAATGACATTTGGTCTTGTCGGATGACTTCAATGACTGTCTTGTCAGGCTTGTCTCACAGTGACCTCCTCTTGTCAGGCTCATCTTATGCAATCAGAGGTCACTTGCTCAAATATAGTTTGTTGAGTTTGAATGCAAGATGAACATTTTGTTCATTCTAATTAAAAGGGGTTTAATAATTCATTTATAAAATAGCATTGAAATAATAACATGTCGTATTTGCCTGTTCAGTGTAAGACTTAACCATATTCTGTGTTTCAGGTTCTGGATGAAGAAGCAGAAGTTTTTGTTGTCAAAATGTGGAGACTATTAGTTTATGAAACTGAAGCAAAGAAAGCTGGTCTGGTCAAATAGCAGACGTCATTATTGTAACTTCATCTTCAGTGTACAGCAGCCATCATTAATCATCATTGTCATAATGAACAGTTACAGTGAGGTGCTGGTTCTCACATGATCAGTGATAAGCTTCCCTTACCAAACATTATGTCAGCTCTTGTGGAATCCTACAGGAGCAGTGGAATATACATCATGTGGGGAATGAACGGTAAACTGCATAGTACATCTTCCCATAATGGAATAAACTCAATTGGATAAGGAGAATGTGCGTTAAGCTTTACAAAATGTATGGCAAAACTGCTTTATATACGTGTATAGCCTCTGAAAAGATTTTGCACAAAAAAGACACCTACAGCAAAGTCCTTGGATTTGTGGAAATCTTTTGAAGCCATAATTGTATTCAAGTGTGAATAAAACATGTACATGCAAATTTGCACTGACAGCTATGTACTGCATGCATAATAGTGTTTGTGATTCCAGTAAAGTGTTATATGATAGCAGTGGTCAGGAGGTACTCCTCAGCACTATGGTAATAAAATGACATTGGTGCGATTGAAGAAAGGGTATTTACCTTTTTGTTGAAATGATGTAGGAATGGATGACCAACTTGTTCTGCACATAAAGGTATTAACCCAATTGCCAATATGAGTGTTATGTATTAATATGAAATTGAAAATATGCTATAATATTCAATTTAGCTGATGCATGTTTATGGAAAACGAAATGCTACCTGCAATATGAGTATTATTTATTAATATGGTAATGAAACTTGTATAATAATTGTTAGGAAGCGGATATGTTTATGGAAACAGATAGTGTTACCAGGTCGACTTGGTACATTTATTTGACAATCTGGGCTGACTTGTAGGTGAAACCTATCTTGACCTTCCAAGATACGTTTTTTCTGTGATATTAAATACTAGTAAATTTCAAAGTGTCAGTGAAATACAGTAAGATAAAGCTGAACATTACTAGGCTTTGTCTTGGCAACATCACAAACATTTTGAATTATGATAAAAAATATGTTCAGACATCTTGATTTTCAGCACGTGGGAATATTGTTCCTAATTCTTTTATTAAAACACAGCTTAAAATAGGCCAGGCTGTAAGAAAGGTAATGGTGTGTCTACAATAGAATTTGCAGCAACTCTGCAGTTCTGTAGGTGAGACGGTTCTAGGCCCATTCTCCATATTTTATCTCGATGTACATGGAGGATGAGCCTGGCATGTTCATTCCTGTTAGGCACCATATAACCTTTCATGTGTTGATGCGCCTTAAAACCCCAATTCAATGTAAGAAAGGTATATGCATGGCATTGCCTAGGAACTAGAATATGATCGGATTGTCAGAATAATCATCACAGCCCCATTCAAAATCATTTTTACTGTTTAAGTTGTTAATGAACATCAGAAAAGCCGAACCGACTTGTGACATGTTAATATCAGTTTTATTTGGTGTTTATCTTAAATGCAATAATGTGACTAAGGTACTGTTATACCAGTTGATCTCTGATATTTATTTCAATTGGTTACATATTCTAAGATTTACTGTGTTTTAACAGCAAAATGCCCAATGTCAAAGTATTGTGCTGTCAACTTGTTGACTTTTATTTTGATAATAAACTATGAAAAGTCATGTGGTAGTGTTGTCAAATATTATTTCCAAAAAGGATTATTGATAGATGCCAAAGAGTGCCCTGTTGCATCCCAAAATAGTTTGGTAAATGGAGACGTATTTCACATGATAGATTAGCTAAAATTTTACATCAAACTCTTACCTGTTTAATACTTCTTTGTGCTTGTATACAAATATTCCCTCTTTTGAGCTCAAAATAGAGAACAGTGGATGTTTAAATATCCATTATGATAAACCAGAATAGCATTCAAAGATAATTATTAAACCAATTTGAAAACAAGAATTTTTACAATTTGACTAAATTTCTTGGTGCCACATTTATTTTATCATCTGCATGACACTTTCTGCCTGTAATGTTTGTTTATTAATGGGATAACTCGGATCAATGTTACAAGCCTGATTTTACCAAACTTGTTGATAATGTTTAGCCATAATGTTACTGACTATTTCGAGAACTAACTATATGAGACCATATCTGATTGAGTTGACCCTTGAAATTAATCTATGTAAAATGCTTTTTTGAGAATAATGTGAACACTACCTCGTTTATATTTTCTCGGGTTTTGTCAAAATTGGTCGGAATTAAAGGTTTTTTACTACTTGGGACAAATTCTTCCAAATTAAGGGGCAGATTGGACTAGTGAACACTATAGCAGACATGTTATTCGTTGAAAATTAGTCTGAATGTGTATCAAAGTATTTCATAAGTTCTGTTTAAACAATAAGTTACAGATTTACCTCATTTTGTTGAAATTCCTGTATTTTGCATGAAAGACATTCTGTTCAGGATTGGCCATGGTAGCTTTGCAGAATGCAGTGATCAAGAGCTGCAGATGTCTCGTGCTTGTGGCGTCTCCATGCAAAGTTACATGAACCACATTTCATTTCACTTATTTTTTTCTCGTATTCCCATTGAATGTTTTCATAATATAAGTCTCAGACAAGTTTAAAAACCTCTTATCAAACTTGAAATAGCAAACATTGTTAAAAGATCACTTATTTGCAGGCCTCCTAGTGTTAATCTTCCGGATGTCTGTCGATCATTGGTTTAAATTTCTTATTAGGTCTGTTTCTAAGTCATCAATAGCTCCACGCCCGTGTCTTGCATGTAGATACAGTACCAAAAGTAGTCTATTTGTCTGACCTTGGCCAACTTTTTACACAGCCGTTCTGATTATTTTAAGACCACCCTAAACTTTTCAGACGGGTCCATTGTCAAAAGTGTCGTATAGATCTTAATCTTAAAATTTAAACTTGGTACACCAATATACAATGCCCTCTATAAGTCTCTTTACAGCTGTTATAATCTCTATTAAATGACGTTAAATCAGTTAATTTGAAACTTGTTGCATTACTTGGAAATGCAAATACTGTTTATTCATGAATCCATCATGTTTGGATGGATATATATACATTTAATTCATTAATGTGTAAGTTTTTTGTTTATTTTCAAACTGTTGTCTGACCTACCCAGATGGAATAATGAAAAGTTTTATTTTTCTATTCAAATTTTGCATTGATTTTAATGGAATTAAAAGTTAATGGTTATTCTCTCGTACATTTCTCTAAATGTTGGCGTATGTCATCAAAACTATTTACTAAATGTAAAATATAAATTTAGGAATTAATTGTAGGATTCTTCAGTAAATAATAATCGCACTGTCCGAAATCGTGTCTCAGCCATTCCTCGGAAACTACTGAAGGGAATTTCGTCAATCTTCACACAAATGTTCATCACTATGAGAAGGTGTGTCGCGCGCAAGAATCATGACCGAATCTTAAAGGTCAAGGTCACACGTAGGTCCAAGGTAAATAACATGGAAAAATTCATGTTGGCCATTTCTTGGAAACTACTTAAGGGAGTTGCATCAAACTTCACACAAATGTTCATCGCACTGAGAAGGTGTGTCACGTGCAAGAATCTTGTCAGTGCCTCAAAGGTCAAGGTCACACTAGGGGTCCAAGGTATAAAAAAAAATGTCGGCCATTATTTGGAAAGTACTGAGGGGAACTGCGTCAGACATCACACAAATGTTCATCACATGAGAAGGTGTCTCACCTGCAAGTATCATGTCAGTGCCTCAAAGGTCGAGGTCACAGTTGGAGGTCAAAGGTAAACAAATCGTAAAAAAATCGTGTCTCAGTCATTACTTGGAAACTACTAAAGGTACTGTCATACTTCACACAAATGTTTATCACAATGAGAAGGTGTGTGGTGCGCAAGACTCATGTCAGTGCCTCAAAGGTAGTTTCACAGTTGGAGGTCAAAGGTCAAACTTCATTAAAAAATTCACGTCTCGGCCATTACTTGAAAACTACTGAAGTGAGTTGCGTCAGACTTCACACAAATGTACATCATAGAAGGTGTGTCGCGTGCAAGAATCAGATCACTGCCTCATAGGTCAAGGTCACAGTTGTTCAAAGGTCATTTTTTTCATGTCGGCCATTAGTCCAAAACTACTGAAGGGAATTGCATCAAACTTCACACAAAAGTTCATCACAATGAGAAGGTGTGTCTTGTGCAAGAATCATGTCGGTGCCTCTAAGGTCAAGGTCAGAATTAGGCAGATGGTTGCAGTGGGGGCGTCCGTGTCCCATGGACACATTTCTTATTATACATTAAATGGAGTTAACATGTAATGCAATGAGATTACAATGTGTAAAAAGATGTATGGAGGACACTGTATATCGATGTGATTACTACATACTAATATTTTGACTTGAAATAGGTCGCCATGGCTGACCTTGACCTACGTTTTAAACTTTAGGGGCTCTGTAAAGTTTTTAATTAGGTCTGTTTCTAAGTAAGAGGTAGTTTTTTATACGCCGGTTCATCAACACCGACGCTGCATCTTGCAATATCCACCAATTCTCACAAACAAGTTATGAAAGTTCAACTTGGTCAGATTCAACAGGTATTGCTTCGCCTTGACATTTGGTTGATATTGATATGTATAAATTTCATATCACACCTGATATCATCCCGAGAATTTAATATCAATACCGAGGTTCGTATTGACACAACACTCGCAACTGAAAATTAAAAGAATTTAAACAAAAAAAAAAGTAAACAAAAAAGAAAAGAAAAATGAAACTAGGATGTCGCATTGACCTAATTTTAACATATTTGAAAACCATTCACCTAAGAATCTTGTCAAAATTGACGTAGCGGTTTCTGAAAAGAAGATTTTTTTTAGATGTTCCCTATAAAATGTAAAACTATGAACCCCGGGGTGGGGACAGAAATGAACACATGGTCACAATTTCAAAAAACTTGGTAGATGACCATAAGCTTATAGTAAATGCTAAATATTAAACATCTGGCTCAAGATTGTAGTTTCAGAGAAGATAAAAAAACTTGAAGTATTTTCCAATACAAGTCTTTGTAAAAAATGTGACCCCTGGGGCGGGGCAAAATCTGACCCCAGCGTCACCATTTGGACAAACTTGTTAGAGGAGCATACGTAAATGCAAAATATTAAACCTCTGGCTCGTAGTTTCAAAAAAAAGAAGTTTTTCCCTATGTAAGTATGTAAAACGCGATTCCTGGTGCGGGGCCAAATCTGAACCCAGGGTCACCATTTGAATAAACTTGGTAGAGGACCATAAGCTTATAGTAAATGCAAAATATTAAACCTCTGGCTTTCGTAGTTTCAGAGAAGATGTTTAAAAAATGTCCCTATGTAAGTCTATGTAAATCGTGATTCCTGGGGTGGGGCCAAATCTGAAGCCAGGGTCATCATTTGAATACACTTGGTAGAGGACCATAAGCTTATAGTAAATGCAACATATTAAACCGCTGCTCTCGTAGTTTCAGAAAAGAAGATTTAGATTTTCTCCTTTTTGAGCCTTTGTAAAATATGTGACCCCTGGGGCTGGGCCAATGTGACCCCAGGATCACCATTTGAACAAACTTGAACCATGTGATGTTTGGTCAAGATTGGCCAAGCAGTTTCTGGGGAGAAGTCGTTTGAAGCAAAAGTTAACGACAGACGACGAACTAAGAATGATACCAATAGATCACATGGAGCCTTCGGCTCAGGTGATCATATAACACTTACAAGTTGGGAAACTCTTTATTCGTAACATAGGACAGAGCATGATTCCCATGACAACAAGGTGACACTGTTCTGAGCTTTGAACATGATACACAGACCAGCAATCAGAGATCATATTATTACAGTCCTTCCAGAAGTTGGTAAGATGTGATGTATGCAGATGCAAAGCATGACCATTTTATCAAATTTATATTCATGCGACAATGGCGAAGAGTTCACCCTGTTCTTCTCGGGTGATTATGCACAGTAAGTACATTTACTTCTTGTGACAGTTTCGATATGTACAAAAGAAAACACTGTATAAGCAACAGGTATTTGAACTAGTAACAAACGAAATGTTTATGTGCAGAATAAGTTTTTATTTTCCAAATATGCATCATGTCAGTTTAATGTAGGATGTGTACATGTACTGTAACAAAGACATATTTACTCGGTAAAATGCCTTTCGTGCTTTTTTTAGTTCTCAGGATGTAGCTACCAACATTAATTCTAACTCATTCAACAGTGTTCAGCACAGTTTGTTCTCAATGGGAAGGTTGACATACCATGCTAGTACCTATATGGGAAGAATCACATATGTACCTACATAGGAGTATTATCCTACCATGTGTGTACCTACAAGGGAAGAGTAACCAACCATGTTTGTATCTACATGGGAAGTGTTTGTATCTGCATGGGAAGATAATCCTACCGTGTTTGTATCTACTTGGGAAGATAAACATACCGTGTTTGGAAGATTAATCTATCGTGTTTGTATCTACATGGGAAGTGTACCTACATGGGAAGGTTAACCAACCATGTTTGTATCTGGGAAGGTTAACCGACCATGTTTGTACCTACATGGGGAAGTCAATCTACCATGTTTGTATCTACTTGGGACAATTAATCTACCGTGTTTGTATCTACATAGGAAGGTTAATCTACCGTGTTTGTATCTACATGGGACAATTTATCTGCAATGTTTGTATCTACATGGGAAGGTCTATCTACCGTGTTTGTACCTACATGGGAAGGTCAATCTTCCCTGTTTGTATCTACTTGGGACAATTAATCTACCGTGTTTGTATCTACATGGGAAGGTTAAGCTACCGTGTTTGTATCTACATGGGAAGGGCAAGCTACCGTGTTTGTATCTACATCGGAAGGTCAACCTACCGTGTTGGTATCTACACGGGAAGGTTAACCAACCATGTTTGTACCTACATGGAAGGTCAATCTACCGTGTTTGTACGTACATGGGAATGTTAACCAACCGTTGTATCTACATGGGAAGGTTAACCGACCATGTGTGTACCTACATGGGAAGGTTTACCAACCGTGTTTGTATCTACCTGGGATGGTTAACCAACCATGTTTTTACCTACATTGGAAGATAAACATACCATGTTTGCATCTACATGGGATGATTAACCTACCTGTTTGTATCTACATGGGAAGATAAACCTACCGCGTACCGTGTTTGTATCTAGATAGGAAGATAAACCTACCGTGTCTGTATCTACACATGGGAAGGTTAACCAATCATATTTGTACCTACATGGGAAGGTTAACCAATCATGTTTCTACCGACACCGGAAGTTTAACCAACCATGTTTATACTACATGGGAAGGTTAACCAACCATGTGTGTACCTACATGGGAACGTTAACCAACCATGAAAAACTCCATTCACACCAATTCATGATATAAACTATTGACAATATATCAATGGCATACCGTATTATAAATGCAAATCTTCTTATGCACATGTTGTCTTTAATATTTTCTTGATTAATTAATTGTGCACTATTTACAGCAAGCCATTTATGTATATACAAGTCATAAGGCTCTTACTGGTTTCAGGGGACAAATGTTGGTGCTTGTTCATCATTTAACGATAAACCGATTTATAATTATCTGTCATAAACAAATACAGAATGAAAACACGATTAACATACATATTTTATATGGCAAATAATTCGCAAAAGGTTATTATGTACAACCAATCTATATTTCATTTTGGAGTTTTAGGAAAAAAGTGGTGCATTACGTTGTCCCGCCTAAATTTCACGCCTAAATTCCATTAAGCGATTTTTACTGAAAAAAATGCGATAACCTGTTTAAAATTACCCATTAAATGTTTTAATTTTGACAACATGCACTTTTTTTATGCCTAAATAAGGTTTTGTTTCATAGCCCGGCCAACCCCGCTTCTTGGAGAAGGGGTTGGATGGGATATAAAAGTTAATACTCATACCACGGAGTGGTCTATTCAATAACAAAAACAAATTTATAATATGATTTGTTTTATAGAAAAGGTATATGTACACTAATTTGGGTCTTATGTTTCGTCCGGTTTAATTAAATTTGACGACTTAGCAATTTGTTTGTTGCGTACTTCATTTTTATAAAAACGTATATGGGACTTTAAGACGTACTTGTAGCAGTGTTATCTTTACGGGTCTTTTGGGATCATAGAGCCCAATATAGGTGGCTTTGAAGAGAATACTGCTTAAGCCGGTGCTAAGAGGCGCGAGAGGTGTTGCTTCAACATTATCTCTCATGAACAGACTCAATAAAACCGAGTCTGTTACTTTATTCTCTTGGTTGTGTTTGTTGCTTCCAAAGGATCTCCCTTATCAGTATTTATTTATTTAATGAATTATATGAACATCCAAGGCTAAAACTATTTTTATTAGATTATCAATGTGCGCAATTCATTACTGCATCGCTTTATGAAAAAAAACACCTATCCACTAAAAGTAATAAGTCAGGAAGGTGCATGGTTAATCGCGGTATATTAAATTGCAAATAATTGGTTAATACGTAAGTCTTGGACATTATCTCCTCCAGTACCTTCAAAGTCTGAATATGACCATTAAAACAACATATTTTGACAGGACTTTACAATGTTTATAAATAGGTTGGTTAATTTAAATGCAACTGTTTGTAAACCGCCTAGTCAATACTTTTAAATGTAAGAATCTTTCATGGGTATCCGTTGCAGATCGGGAATTCCAACACAAGGTATAATTGTGTTTTTTTCTGTCAAAGTTCCAATTAAAACAATGATACCGAGGGTAGGAATTTCCTTAACTGAATCGTATACCCGTGATTGATTCGTTTTCTTGCATACCACTAGCATGTAAGGGGTTAACAGCTAAATATTTAGCATGTTTATTTACGCAAAGACTCCATGCACCTGTTGAAGTTATCGACGTCGTCAGTGTTTTATCTTCCCCAACTACACCCCAACCCCGACCCATATGTAAGATCAAGCTTTCTAGTACTCATTGTAAAACGCGGATATGCAAGATAACCTTACCCGTTATGCAACACAACCTGTTCATGTCCATATACATTAATGTAACACAAAATCAGTACTTACTGGGACCAAACTAATAAATAAGGGTTTTGTGGTTTCATGTTATTGTATAATGGAGTCTCCACTAGTATTGATAGGACTGACCACAGACCTCATAACAAATATATTGGACACTATGAACATTGTGTAAATTTCATGTGGCACAGTTCGAAAATTTCACAAAATATTTCCCAACTTTAAACACACATATCATGAAGAGTTTTATAGATACAAGTTTATTCAAGCCAAATACCATCACAAATTTAATTTTCTTTCCAATGATAGTATTTTGTTTTGTCTTACATTGAGAGCAATAAAGGAATTGATGGTAACTTTGACTATGTCAAAACATTGATTTTTAAGAGAAAATGGAAAAATTATGACATTTTAAACTTTAAACATTTTTTTATTTTGAAAATAAACATAAATTATTTTAATACCATTTTGCTATTCACTATGAATCTTTTGGATGTATTCTTATCAAAATCGGTGAATACTTGAAAGAGAAGATAGAAGGAAAAGTTAAGGTGCCACGTGATATTTTGGTTACTTCATTGGTTAAGATGGGAAGTTTCCTATCTGTCTATTAATATGTCTGTGGACTGACGGATAACTGAATGCCTAACTCCAATAGTGATTTGACCGCAAAACTGTTCCGTTTTATGTCAATGGTCATATTCTGACTTTGAACGTTTACAATGCTTATTTTCTCACAATATATATTGGATAATAATATATTTACAGTAAAACTAATAACACTAAACTAAATATCGTTACATAAATCATATAAAAGTATTTGTTAAATCTGTAAATCAAACACACATATTTATTAAATCTATAACTAATACACCATTATTTGTTATATCTATAAATCAAACACACATATTTCTTAAATCTATAACTAATATACCATTATTTATTATATCTATAAATCAAACACACTTATTTGTTAAATCTATAAATCATACACACGTGTTTGTTAAATATATAAATCCTACACCTTTATTTGTTAAATTTATAAATCCTACACCTTTTTTTGTTAAATTATAAATCATACGCCATTATTTTATAATTCTGCATGTATAAATCATACAAAAGTACTTGTACACCATTACTTGTTAAATCTATAAACCACACACCATTGTTGTTAAATCTAGAAATCAAACACCATTATTTTATAATTCTGCATGTATAAATCATACGAAAGTACTTGTACACCATTACTTGTTAAATCTATAAACCATACACCATTGTTTGTTAAATCTAGAAATCATGCACATTTATTTGTTAACTATAAATAAAACACAAACATTTGTTATGTCTATGAAACGTACACAGTTATTTGTATAAATCTAGAAAGCATACACCATTATTTGTTACATCTACAACTCATACGCAGTTATTTGCTAAATCTAGATATCATACACACTTATTTGTTAAATATATAAATTCAACAACTATATTTGTTAAATCATACACAATTATTTGTATAAATTTAGTAATCATATACAATCATTTGTATAAATCTGCCCCGTGTGGATCCGGGTGAGAGGGGGAGGGGGGTATGGCATTTGTTTGGGGGCCCCGTTTGGTTCCGGGGCAAATAATAGGGCTACTGCAAATCCCGTTGGATGGGTAAGCAGAGGGGTATAGCCACCCCCACCCCCATCACCACCCAAATTCATGTTCATTTTATCATTTTTTGTTCATGCTCATTTTAGGTATTCATCATGACCCCTGCATTGTTTCAGGTGCCATCTCGATCACATCACTAGAGCAGTGGCAGAAAAACACTAAACGTGGCTCCAGCGTAAATGGAGTGTCTACAATATAATTTGCAGCAACTCTGCAGAAGCTTCTATGCCCATTCTCCATATTTTATCTTGATGTACATGAAGAATGTGCCTGGCATGTTCATTCCTGTTAGGCGCCATATAAACGTTCATATGTTGGTGCGCCTTAAAACCCAATTTAATTGTATAAATCTAGAAAGCATACACACGTATTTGTTAAATATATAAATCAAAAACAAATATTTGTTAAATCTATCTAGCATACAGAACAAAGACATGGGATACTCTGAGACATGTCACCCTTTTGAACCACGAGAGGCCTCTCGTGGTTTTCAGTTACGCCAAACAGTTGCTCAAGCTTGTAGACAATGCCAGCGGCGTAGACGGTGAGCTTATGCGTTTTGCCGTGTTTTTGTCTCAGCCCATGTTATGACCTTATATTTTTCATGTTGTCAAACTAAAAACAAACTTATGATAAATACGAATCTTTAACAAATATTTAGTAAATCGTTTCTAGGCATACATTGTGCAAATATTCTTACATGCATTATTTATCAACAAGAAGCACAATAACTACAGCGCTGACATTACGAATACAAACACAGACAATATAGTCTGCATGGTAATTTTCAAGTAACAGAGGCACAAAAATAATAGTATACAACAGAATAAATGTATTCTTTTTTCAACAGATTACATTATGTAATTTACTACATAATGTATACGTATATCATAATGTATACGTACGTATATATTACTTAGAAGTAAAGTACGTTCAGTTCAATTTCAAACAGTGCAGTATATTTTTGTTAATATTAAGGATAATGTCTCATTATGTGTAATCTCTTGAAATATATACAATATATAAAAATTCGAACGTAGCTGAATATGTTTACATTTGATGTGTAACACTATTAAGTAATCGGTGCTACTGTTAACTCATACACACTGCTACTGTTAACTCATACACACTCGCTATATATGTGAATAGATACATGACAAGGTTATGACATAAGCTGAGGGTTGAGTACATATTTATCTTTATCACGCATATATGTACTTTTCTGCTTGATAAGGTGTGACCTAATAAAGTTTGTTTTATTAGGCAGTGACTGATAAAGCAAAATCATGCAGCATATATTGAATAAACAACTTTCGGCGGCGTCAACGACGAGGGTAACATTCTGTTTAATAGATCAAATTGAGAAAACAAAACAAATTGGAGAGGCTTTGACTTACATATCTCAAAATTATCCTCTTACCAAAGGCAGTTCATCCACGAAGTTCATGCGATTTCCTTCAGGGGAACGGACAATTTTTTTTTATATGATCGGGTCACGGTGACCTTGACCGACCTTGACATAATGACTGAGCGGACAAAGTCTATGCTTTGTTGTTTACTTGATTTCCCTTAAGAAGACCTTTATTAATAAGATAATTAACAACACTGCGGACACCATACAGTCATTAGAGCGATAATGGCTCTCGTGGGCCTCCTCTTTATGAGTTGATGGGATGATTTTGTTCTTGCCGGTCTTTCAACTTCTCGAAATCTGCTGTGTTACCTGACATTGTGGCTGGTCTGAAATTTGGTCCCACTTATCAGGAATTACTAGTAGATGAGCGGCTTAATGCAGCAACTTGCTGATCAATCTCTTTATCATGCACTCTTGCATTTCCATTGGCAAGCTTACAGACCCACAAATGGGCCTTTGTTGGGTACTGAATAGCCCAAACATTACTGGGTTCCAAAGCCTAGTAACAATACCCACTATGACCCATTGCAACACACATAATACCCAAGAAAGCGTCTCAGATAGTCCACATACTGGTTAAGGGTGTTACAAGTCCAACAGTAAAAAAATACCCAACAACACATTTTTTAACTCGGAAAGTACCCAATATATACCTGCCGTTAATCATACACATCTTAAACAATAAAAGTAAACAATGCCAGAGAGAAAGGTCAATTAACGGTCCTCATACAAACACAAAACATGTTCATGATACGGCCGATTATATAAAAATCCCGACCCTATTACAATGTGCTGAACATATCATAGGTAAAATAATCGGGCGCTGCATGTATTGGAAACTTGTGAAAGCACACGCAATGAACTAATAATGCTGTTTTAAACTGTTAATACTATACCGTTCAAATAGGGAGGCACACGAAGTTATAACGATATGAAGCAATGATTTGACAATACAGTTAAGTACCCTCATTAATATTCATAAGATTCTGTGATTGGACAGAACTGGCACAATATAGGAAGAAGCAGACGAATAATGTCAATGAAATACCATAAGAACTTCGTCAAAAGACATTAGTAATAGTATGCTTCATGTTTAGTGATCCCTCAGGGGCCTAGGAATCTTTATGTGAGGAAGCTATCCATCTGGCTTGCGGAACGTCGGTGTTTCTACCCAGGTGCCCGCTCTTGCACGAAAATTGCCCGGAGGGGCACCTGGGGTCTTCCTCCACCAGTGGAAGCTGGAAAGTCGCCATATGACCTTAGCTGTTGGTGCGTCTATAAAATCCAATTCAATTCAATTCATGTTTAGTAATTTTATTTTGTGATAAATAAACTTGCAACAACGTAGTCTGGTGGAATATCCAGACCTTTTGCGAGGGGGTTCCTCTGGAACATACTCGAACAGGTGGTGAACTATGTACATGTGGTGAAAGCTGTAATAAAGTGAATCTGATCTGAAAAAAAAGAGAAAACATGAAGACAGATAACGTAACGTCTTATAATGCAAATTTCATCAGTTTTCAGGCTTCAAAAATGCGGCATAAGAAAAATAATAAACAAATTGCAGGGTCGCAGGAGAAAAAATAGAATTGGTAGACCTCATTTTAATTCAGGATCTGTTCATTTTCAAAGGCAACATGCTTGGGGGATGCCCTGCCTCTAACACAAATAATTTGAGCACTGATCGGGAGAGTGTTTTATAGTTACGCTAGGAGTTAAAAACTATATTAAACATAAGAAATCATGTATATACTCTGAACATCAGAAATAATGTTTATGTGAATGTCAAATTATTATGACATGTCAGGAATATTACTCATCAGTATTTAATCTGTTATAAATTATCATTGATTGAAAGTCTCGCAGTCACTGTTGAAAACATTGTTAATTGACTTGAATGTTTATTTGCTTATGCTAGAACTATCCTTATATTTAAGAACAAAATGATATGTAGGGTCCTATATAAACCACAGCGTCCGAACGTAGGTGGCATCGTAGGTCCGCACTGTACTGCAAACAAGGACTTGAAACTACAATGAAAGAGACAAAAAAACAACAGAAAGGGTGGTGAAGACATGGTTACCGACTTGGAACGGTCAGCAGGCAATAAGGCCTACTGGTTAGCTTGAATCGATTTTATATGCTCACAATCCTCGCTATTATCCTGTCTTCAGCGCCCAAATAGACAAGACAGTGTAAACAAAACTACAAACTGATTACATTTTACGCATGGATATAATTACAACTTAGCAAAAATAATAAAGAACCTAAAACAAAAGTGGTTTATTATTTGGCAAAAGTGATACATTCACACTAGCATTTATTTAGTGCTGTGTGGCGGCCGTAAAAAGTCGCCCCGACTACAAATCAGTAGTGTTATTATTTACTGGTCCTCTGGGATCATTAAGCCCATTATGGGTTGCTTTAAAGTAGAATATCGCTTAAGCCGGTGCTAGGAGGCATGAGAGATGTTGCATCTTATAATTATCTCTCACGAACAGACTCAATAAAACGTGTCAATTAAACGAGTCAACAAGAGGCACAAGAGGGCCTTTGGACGCTCTACTGGCTAACATGGCTCTTATAACATCAATGAATTTGCATTTTACTTTTTTTTTTGAAAGATTTGGGGAAAATACAGCATTTTTAACTAAATCAAGAGCCATAATTAAAGAATCTGGTAAAGTTTGGTAAAGATCAGATGAAAAATGAAGGCCCTACCATATTAACGAGGCAAAATATAGCATTTTTAACTAAACAAGAGTCATAACTCCTCTGTTACTGGTCCAAAAAAATTAAAAAAGAAGAAGAAAAAAATATAAAAATTCAAACAAAAAACAACAACAACAAAATTAAAGATAAAAAACTCAAACAAATAAACACAATTTAAAAAAAAAATAAAAAAAAATAAAAAATTGAAAAAAAAAAAGCAAAAAAAAAAAGCAGCAAATAAATCAATTATACAAAAAAATATATATTAAAATTTAAACATAAATATAAAATCTGGTAAAGTTTGGTAAGATCAGTAAGAACAGATGCAAAATGAAGGACCTATCGTACTAACGAGGCAAATTATAGCATTTTTAACGAAATCAAGGGCCATGACTCCGCTGTTACTGGTCCGATCTGGCCGGTTTTCAAACTTGTTCGAGCTTTCATTGACATTAACAATCTGATCAAGTTTGATAAATTTCGGAAGAACAATAAAGCCCCTATCGTCTTAATGAAACAAAATATAGCATTTTTATCTAAATCCAGGGCCATAACTCGGCTGTTACTAGTCCAATATGGCTGGTTTTCAAACTTGTTCGAGCTTTCATTGTTATTAATAATCTGGTAAAGTTTGGTAAAGATAGGATAAAAAATGAAGTCCCTATTGTCTTAACAAGGCAAAATATTGCAATATAGCATTTTTAAGTAACTCAAGGGCCATAACTCCGCTGTTAGTAGTCCGATCTGACTGGTTTTCGAACTTGTCCGAACTTTCATTGATATTAACAATCTGTTAAAGTTTGGTAAAGATAAGATGAAAATGAAGTCTCTATCGTCTTAAGGAGGCAAAATATAGCATTTTTAACTAAATCAAGGGCCATAACTCCGCTATTACTGGTCCGATCTGGCTGGTTTTCAAACTTATCCGAGCTTTCAGAGTTTGGTAAAGATCGGATGAAAAATGAAGGCCCTATCGTCTTAACGAGGTAAAAGTTAACGGACATACGACGGACGGACGACGGACGCCGGACGACGGACACCACACCATCCCATAAGCTCTGCTGGCTCTTGACCAGTAGAGCTAATAAAACGAGCATTTTTTCTCTCTTGTTTGCGTTGTTCCTTCCAAGCGATCACCTTTTCAGTATTTATCAATTAAATACCAAAAAATGAACTATATTGAACAAAATACGTTTAGCACGACTTTTTAGAAACATAGATTGAACGTAAGAGCATTGATATATTTAGTAATGCTAGGCAAGGATGTGATTTTCAAAACTTGTGTCATTGTATTATTTTCGAAGCGAAGTATCGGAACTACCTCCTCCATAATTAAAAAAAAATCGATATACGTTTTGCTTTGAACAAATTAACTGTTTGACATTGACAAAAATGCCCATTCTGTCATTGTTTGAAACACGCTAAAATATGATCAAAAAACATTGTTATTTTCACAACAGTAATTCCAAATTTCATAATTTTAAAATTACCTCCATTGCCATTGAAATGAGAACGAATTTCAATAACCTATACATGTATGTTCCCAACATATTTGCTTTATTTTTATCACTGATTTTGTTTACAAATGACTTTGTAGAATTATTAATTGTCATATCCATGTCACTTAATAATTGACCCCGAACATACAAGGCTTCGTAGATCGTCTATAAAACTGACATGAATTTTATGTGCTAAATTTATTTTGCTCTGTATATATATGAATGATGTTGAAGACTTACTGAAATCTAACCCCAGCTGGACATGTCATAAACATTGATGTAGTCTGAATCTTTCATTGTCACTATCAATCTGGCATTTGCTTTGTCATAAAGAAGTGATGTTGGAACCGTAATTCCATCCTTCTCTCGCAGTAGAACAGCTTCCTTCTGACCATCAGTACCAATCTGAAGTATGGTGGGTGAATCTAGTCCACAAACAAGAACTGAGCCATCATCTGTCACACAGACACCAGTGGCATTCTTAAACTCTGGATCTCTGAAAACTCGCTGTTGTTTCCCATCTAGTTTCATGGTTATCACGCCATTGTTATAATCTGCTATGTGGATCTGTGTATCACATAAGCTTACTGTCAGTTTGAGTGGAAGTGAAAATATTGAATTCCCTGTTGAATCTTTGCTAAATGTTCGTTTAAGTATGCCCATTGAATTGTATACTTCTATTTGTGGTTGACCTCCTATCCCATTTATCCGACCCCCACATGACACAAACAGTTCGCCCTTGCTGTAAGCCAGTCCTCGACATCTATGCCCTACTCGGAATGACCTTGTCAGATTTATCTTTTCTGTCACTGTGGCAAACTGTACCTTTTTGTCATTTAACAGTGCAATAGCTACTTCAGTAGATTTTGTTTTGCACACATCTGAAGCTTCACAAGGCAAATCACAATCTGTTATTACTTTGTATGACTGATTAAGCTTCTTAATCGTCTTATTTTTCTTGTCTGTAATCAGAATAGAGCCATCTTCCAGCAAGCATAATCCAGATATGTGACATTCGGACTTTTCACGTTCGATCTTGACATTATACTGATCTGGACGTGACATTGTAAATAAGGATCTACGGTTACAAAGTGTGTCTGTAATGTCGCGGTTGACTTCAACGCTTAATAATTTTTCCTTCCTGACATAGTTTTCCATTTCATTCATCAAGATTTCCCCTTTCTTTGTGCTGGCCTTTGACTGCTTCACTTGTACGAAGAGGTGCGACTCGTCATCTCCATCAATCTCCATCTGAAGCTCTGATGCATTTGTTTCTAATGTTGCTATCATCTCTTCAATGGATTTCACGTCTGCCTTGATTTGGTCTTCATATTTCTTGTATTTTGTCTGCAGTTTATCTTTCGCAGCTTTCTCCATGTCATCTAATTTTTTGTTGATGCTATCTCGATAATCTTTAATCTGGGTCAAGATGCTTCTCTTTTGCTTTTCTATTCTATTTAGGTCAGCCTTTCTGCTTCTTTTTGTCTTTTTAATACCTGACCTGACTGTGTTAATGGCAAGCGTGACATCGTTGACTTGACCTCTAGTAAGAGTGTTTGCCACGTTAGGAATACAATCCACACCTTGGCAAAGCCTGTATAACAAAAAGGCATTAATAGAAAATAATGCATTATCTTTCAATCTTGTAAAATGTCCTAATGTCTCAGTGTGTTTAAATTAGGGCTCAATTTGTAAAGGGTTCATAATATAATACCCCCAGCATAAACAGTGCTGATAAATCTAAATCCTCACCATACACCAGGACGGGTGATATCCGTTCGCACATATATATAATATCCCCCACAATAAACATAGAATCTGTAATCTAATAACACCCACCGTAGATATGGAAGGTGATATCAAACTGATATATGTATAATCTCCCATCATAAACATAAAAGATGATAGCACACTGATATTTATAATACCCCAACGTAAACATGGAAGGTGATATCAAGCAGAAATATCTTATATTCCCACCTTAACATGAAAGAAGATACCCCACTGATATATCTAATGCTCCCACCATTCTCAAGGAAGATGATATCACACTGATGTATATATATTAGCCCACCATAAACATGAAAGATGATAGCACACTGATTTATTTAGTACCCAAGCGTAAACATGGACGGTGATATCAAGCAGACATACCTAATACCCCACCTTAACTGTAAAGGAGATACCACATTTGATATATCTCATACCCCACCATAAACATGGAAGGTGATACCACACTGATATCTCATATCCCGGTCATCAACATGGAAGGTGATATCACGCTGTCGATCCTATCTGGATAGTCCTTAATCTGGGTTAAGATGCATTTTTTGCTGTTTTAATTATTAAGTCATATTAAACTTTGACATCGTTGTCATCTTGTAACACAATGGCGTTCAAGACATACACGTGATGGGGAACTTTAGTAAACAGTATCAGTAATTACCTGGAAGAGCAGGGATCACGTGTATGTGACGTAGTAGTTTACCCATACTATTCGCCCACTGATGTAAGGAAGCGACAGTCTTTACCTAGCTTCCATCCCTGCTAGACGTAAATAAATAGCTGAAAACCACTATACGATCGTTATGATTATTTGAGTCAAACGGCTAGCTCCGTGCTGGACAATGTAGCTGTCGTGCTACATACGGGGTTTATTGGCGCCGTATTAACCAGGATATTTTACGAACATGTGTTGTGTGGGACACTGTGAAATGTAGTTATTTTCGGACAATTTAACTTTGGTGTTGCCGTCATCGTCATTGAGCCGCCTTGGAAAGTTGCAGTGGGGTAGCAGTCGTCAAAACCGTAAGTTGCTTTCGTTTGTTATTCCCTCTACGTAATTGGCAAGATGGCAGAACAAATATTTTTGGAATTGTTTAGGTCCGTTGATGGACAAATGACAAATTTAACTACCACTATGGGGGCTCAAGGCGTCGCAAAGGTTGTTAAGAGTTTTGACGGTAGCAATCCAAAAGATTTTAAGGAATGGGTAAAAAGTATTGAAAAATTTGGCACATTGACTAGAATTCCAGTTGAACGAATGAAATTTATTGCATATCAGTCTAGTCTTGGTCCAGTGAGTGATTTCATGAAAAGGCACATGGAACAACATGCCGATCATAATTGGAATCAAATTAAAGCGGAATTAAAATTGAGATTTGGAGAAGTTGTTGATTCTCAGCATGCTTTGTTGTTGTTAAGAAAATTAAAACAAAAACCAGGGGAAACGGTACAGGTGTACGCAGAAAGAATGTTAAATTTAGGGGAGGACGCATTTGAAGGTCAGGATCAAAATGCTGTACAGAGACAATTCGTGGGGTATTTCATTGATGGGTTGCGAGAAGATGCATTAAAAATGAAAATTATGAGAGAAAACCCACAAGATTTTCAGACTGCTGTTGGTACTGCTACCCGGGAACAAAATCTTAGGAAAAGGTTTCAGTTGAGAACAGGGCACAATCATGGGGAAAGTCATTCAGGCGGGGGACAAGAACCAATGGAGGTTGATCATTCTAGACAGAGTAGTAACCAATGTCACTATTGTAGGAAGCCGGGTCATCATATTAAAGATTGTAGGGCTAGGAAAAGGGATAGACAAATAAATGTGGCACAATTGAGAAGGGATCAAGTGCGTGACAAACGAAATGTCGTTTGTTATCAATGTAGAGAGACTGGCCACTTTGCTCGTGAATGTACACAGGCAGGGGGGTATAGAAAAGCTGGTACACAGCATTTAAACGTGAATCCTTCCCACATGTAGAAGCCGATGCGGGAAGATCAAACAAACAGAACATTAAACACAAAAACACTGTATTTATAAATTCTTCGAATATAGGTTCTAATTCTCTTCTTTTGAAATTCGATAAACAGAAATATCGTGCGTTACTTGACTCCGGTGCTGAGGTTTCTCTTGTACATCGACGCGTCTATGATAATCTCAAAGTGAAGCCTAGGCTTCGTAAACAAAGTCTAAATTTGGCAACGGCAGGTAATACTCCTCTTCATGTAGACGGTTTTGCGGAAATAGAGTTCATTTTAGGAGGCCTGAAAATGAGTCATAGATTCTATGTAGTCCGAAATCTAAACAGAAACATTATTCTTGGAATGGATTGGTTACAATCACGTGGCGTGCGCGTGTATCATGATCTTGGTTGTATACGTGTACATGGTACATATGTTCCACTGGTAGATGATATACATGTTGCTTCGATAGCACGGACTAGGTCAAAAGTTAAGCTTCCGCCTCAGACAGCCCATATCTGTTATTGTCAAGTGCGTAAACATCCAGAGTTACCTGTAGAACATAGCTATGAGATATCACCGCTTGATTATGGTTGCCTTGGTAACGAACCGGGTTTGCTTCTCACAAATTCAGTTGCTAAGCTTTCCACAAACCATAGATTACCTATTCTCTTGGTAAACACCACGTGCAAGACATTATCTGTACGGAAAGGAACACCTGTTGGCAAGATACAGGCAATTAATGTCGCATATATCTCTGCTGTTGATAAGAATGTTCTCTCAAGCCCAATTAACCAAACCAAACGGTCTAAATCTCTTGATGCAGAGTTTGATAACTTTGATGTACCTTCTCCCTACAAAAAGAAAGTCGTTGACCTCTTGAAACGAAATAGTTCTCTCTTTGCGGAAACTGACATAGATTTGAGCCATACGGATACTGTTAGGATGAAAATTGATACTGATAACCATTCACCCATTAAGTTGAAGCCCTATCGCACTCAGTTGAATAACCGTAAGGTCATAGATAAGGCAGTAGATGAGATGTTAGAGGCAAAAATAATCTCACGAAGTCGCTCTCCTTGGTCTTTTCCTGTGGTGATTGTTGATAAGAAAGATGGGTCAAAAAGATTTTGTGTAGATTTCAGACAATTAAACAAGGTTACAAAAACAAATTCATATCCACTTCCAATAATTGATGATATCCTTGCACTACTTGGAAAAGCAAAGTACTTCACTTCTCTTGATCTTAAGTCAGGATATTGGCAAGTGTTAATGGATGAAAAAGACAAGTGTAAGACTGCATTTGCTTGTCACAGGGGCCTATTTGAATTTAATGTCATGCCATTCGGGTTGACAAATGCACCGGCTATATTTCAAGAGCTTATGAACCGTGTCCTTGAAGGTTTGTCTGAGTTTACGACTGCATACTTGGATGATATACTTATTTTCTCGGAAACTTTGGAAGAACATTTGGCTCATGTCCAAACAGTCTTTGATAGGCTAAAACAACATCAGTTAAGACTAAAGCTCAAGAAGTGTGGATTCCTGAAATCTGAAACCACTTATCTGGGGTTTGTGATTAATGATCAAGGTATTTTCCCGGAGAAAAATAAGGTCACTGTCATACAAAACTTAGCTTCGCCGACAACTGTTAGGGAAGTTCGTAGCTTCATTGGAATGGGTAGCTATTATCGTAGATTTATACCACACTTCTCAGAAATTGCTGAACCAATTATCGCATTAACTCGAAAGTATGCTAAATTCGCCTGGACAAATGAATGCCAGATGGCGTTTGATAAGCTGAAAGCAAAATTGTCTGAGATACCTCTTCTTTGTTTTCCAGATCCTAATTTGCCATATACTCTGTACACGGATGCCTCTGATAAATGTATAGGTGCTTGTCTTACGCAAACTGTAATTCAAGACGGTGAAAAGGTGGAAAGACCTATTTACTACTTGAGTCATAAATTAAGTGCTACACAATGTCGTTGGGCAGTGATTGAGCGGGAAGCTTATGCAATCTATTATAGCTTACAGAAGCTTGATCATTATCTACATAATGCTGAGTTCGTGATTAAATGTGATCATAAACCTTTGAAATATCTTCTTGATTCTCCAATGCATAACAAGAAAGTTTCGTTATGGGCGTTGTCCATTGCTGGTTATAACTGCAAGATTCAGTACCTTGCAGGCGCGGAAAATTCGGTTGCTGACCTACTTTCTCGTGTACCACATGATAATGGGCATACGGACGAAACTGATCTGTCTGATCCTGATGTTAGTGGCAAGACGTTTGAGATTAGTGCATTGAACTCTAACAAGTTCACTCCCAAAGATTTTGCGAGGTGTAGGCCACGATTTGGTGATAAGGTCACTAAACCAAAGTTTGTTGATCCTTTAAACATGAAGGTAGAACAAGAAAAGGATGACGTCATAGTTGGGCTTAAACAAAGTCTCGTACAAGATTCTCTTTCACCATCAGTTGCTAGGAAATATGTTGTGCTGGATGATATATTGTATTTCATATCTGACCCTGATTCAGAGCCAATTTTGAGATTAGTCATACCTTCACATTTGCGAGAAACTGTGATTGTACGGTACCACGAGGGGCTTAGTCATCTTGGTATAGATAAGACCTACGATGCAATCCATCCTAAGTATTATTGGGTTAATCTATATAAAGATATAGCTACCTATGTTAACGACTGCGTCACGTGTCAGCTGAGAAGTTCTCAGAAAAATAAGGTTCCTGTTCAACTAACTGATACACCACCTTTCGCGTGGGCTAAATGCGCAGTTGATGTTTCTGGACCCTACCCAACATCACTGAGTGCCAATAAATATATTGTCAGTTTCATTGATCTATTCTCTGGATATCCCGAGGCATTCGCATGTCCAAATAAGGAGGCACAAACTATTGCCAGTCTTATAATTGATGAAATCGTGCCCAGGTATTCCTGTCCGTTGGAGCTCTTGTCTGATAATGGCAGTGAAAATGTTAACAGGGTAATTAAGGAAACATTGGCCACTCTAAACATCCATCATGTGACTACTTCTTTTTATCGACCACAAGCTAATGGGTTAATAGAGAGATATCACAGGACTTTGGTTAATGTCATTTCTAAACTGGTCCATACTAATGACGGTCCTTGGGATACATTCCTAAATCAGGCTTTGGCTGCTATACGATTTGGTGTCAATGAATCCACTAAACAATCTCCGTTTCAATTGCTATTTAACAGAGAGGTTGTTATGCCAATTGATAACATTTTACGTCCTAGACGAAAGTATCTAGGTGATGACCCACACAAGATAGCTTTAGAACAACAACACAAGGCTTTCATCATGGTACATAGAAACAGAGATAAGGCCAGGAAAAAGCGCAATGAATACGCGAATAAAAATGCTAATGACGTGGCATTAAAAGTTGGTGATCCCGTGTATTATCGTAAACAGGCCCGTAAAAATAAATTGGACATTAAATGGACACCATACTATCGAATCATAGAGCAAACATCTCCAGTCACCTATATCATTAAAAATCAGTTGGATGGTTCTACCTTGAAAGCACACGCTCATCATCTTAGGTTGGCTACTATTACTGATTGGAATATACCAGCCGATACGACAGGTAAACGTCTTAGGCGTGCTAATTATGCCGTACCACCTGTTAGCTCTGAGGGCGATTCAGACAGTTCTGGCTCTACTGCCGGGCCTAATGAGCAGTTGTTATCGCGTCGTTACCGTATGGAACGCTCGGATAGTGATTCCGAGGACGATATTCCGTTGTTTGAACTTCGTCGTAGGTTACGCGATCGTGAAACTCGCACGAACAATGAACTCTATGCACCTGAAGTTCATTCTTCTTCCTCTACTGACTGTACAAATTGTGTTAATGATCACACTCCCGAGTTATCATTTTGTGATGGGAAGGTATGTCAGTCAGTACAGGTACATCATGTTAGGAGACCGCGGTCTTACAGTGTTTAAAGTTCTGAGTGTTTACATAGGCTTCATATACTGTATATACATGTGTTGTACATACAGGTAGATGAAATTTTTACTATTTATTGTATTTTGCAGATCATGCATCTCCTACTAGTAAACATTTTGTTTTATGGGGAAACCACATGAGTATAAGTGGTAAAGAAAATGTTGTGGTTAGGGACAATGTTGTTTATTACAAAACAAATGAAGTGTCCACGACTAGAGCAAAATGGTTGGCTACTCTTGTCATTGATTTTAAGGAAATTGATAATTTCTTCTCAATAATTAAAAGGGACATTAAACAGACCCGTACCATGCTACAGGAAGCAATTGCGACATATCTATATAAGCCTGCATACGCACCGTTTAAAAACGCATTACAAGGTTTATTAGCAGAAGTTGAATATTTAGATCAAATACGTACGTGTCTAATCAATTTATTCACAACATCTGTTTCCAACGAATATTGTTCCGTTATGGTATCGATTACAACTTTACCTTTTGCTTATCGACTCAGCGATAATAATTGGGTGATTATCTCAAGGGAAAATCTGAAATTTGCTTTAGTGTGCGACTCGAGGCATACTGAAGTCGAACTTCAATCTCCTATAGACTTCTTACAGGTAAATTCAGGTTGTACTGCGTCTATTAACTACTTTACGTTATCGACACCATATGTCGCGGGAATGAGTGCCTTACAGCACATTCAAAGCTTTGATTTGCGAAGCACGAATTTCTCACAAGTCAAGGTTTGGCAAAAGTTCAATGACACATTTGCAAATTATTCCGAGATTCCAATGCCTGCAACTTTGGCCGCAATTAATGACGTGCCGATTGATAAATTCATTGAAGAATTAAAATCAACAAAGAAAGTAGTTGGTAGCGAATGGGGGTCTTTCCGTAGCTCGTGGTATTACATTGGCCTTGGACTTGCTCTAGTGGTGGTTATAATTGTCATATTCTTCTGTTGTAAAAACAGATGTAACGTTTTAGTTAACTGCCTGCCAATTTGTTTACGTCGGGGGATAACGGGGGAGCACAAGGAAACGGTTCGAAATGAAATCGAGCTCCAAGATAAGGAGGATGATGGGAACCTACCGTCAGCCGCTTCTGCACCGCCCGTGTTGGATGATGCAGCGACCTTGAGGACGCTCAGGGATCGACTGTATCCATGCCTTTTTGCGGACGATCGTCGAAATGAAATGAACAAGACACGTGCATGTAAAAACGTGCATGAAAATGATCGTGTGGTTCTGAACACTGAAAATTTATAATCCGTGCTATAATGTATATATATACATGTACCTCATATGTACTCACCTGGATACTTCATCGTTGTTTTCATGTTTGACAATATATATAACCCATCGAAGAACATTTTCATTCTCCAGCATTTCCAGCTTACCTGTATACATCGAATTATAATTGGACAATTAGTGTGATATAAACGAAGGCTACCGGATAGTCTTATCCACACTCCAGGTTTATGAACTGGTCATTAGTGACTTGATGACAGGTTAATCACCGGGGATGGAACACCGAATTAGGCCGCGCCCGAAATGGACGAGGGGCGTCGAACAGACCTAGCTGTGCGGGTGGCACTAGACGCCACAGAGAGAATTGTTGGGCAAGCGGGGGGACGCCAAGAGGAGGTGCAGACAGGGCCTCAACCGAGATCCCTGGCGGCCTTCATGAATTTAATGAGGGACGCCCGCGAGCGGGAGGAAAGCCCGAGACGACCAGCCATACCCGTTCCAGGGACGAGTAGGGGGCCGGTGGTGGAGATGGACCTAGAGGGACCACCGGGCATTGGTCGGGGCCGGGGACGGGGCCGAGGCAGGGGAATGTTGGGAGCGTGTCCACAACAGTCGCAACCAAACTCGGACTGAGAACATTGAAATTGTTTTAAATGGATTACCAAAAATGGATTACCAAAAATGGACTACCAAAATATTTAATTAATGGCTTATGAACAGCAGTGTTTTGAACAGTACATCGGAATTGTTTGGTCATTACATTGAAATTGTGTTGTTATTACAGTAACTTGTTTTTATCATGTATTAAATTGCTGTAGTCTACGTCAGCGCATTGTGTTACGTCCATTTGTCAAAATTTTCTGTGTGAAAATTTCATTAGTAGGGGGCGCATGTAACACAATGGCGTTCAAGACATACACGTGATGGGGAACTTTAGTAAACAGTATCAGTAATTACCTGGAAGAGCAGGGATCACGTGTATGTGACGTAGTAGTTTACCCATACTATTCGCCCACTGATGTAAGGAAGCGACAGTCTTTACCTAGCTTCCATCCCTGCTAGACGTAAATAAATAGCTGAAAACCACTATACGATCGTTATGATTATTTGAGTCAAACGGCTAGCTCCGTGCTGGACAATGTAGCTGTCGTGCTACAATCTTGACCTTAACTAACGGAGTTTGCCACTAGAGGAAAATGTTCCACACCTTGACAACGCCTGTATTGCAGGAAATATGAGTAAAAAATAATCCTTTATGGTTTTCAGAATGTCTCGATATGTAAAACCGCTTTAAGTTTGTAAATTGTTCATTGTAAATACTGCCACCACATAGATGGTATCACATTAATATATCTAATACCCCATCATAAACATGTAAGTTGATATCTCGCTGAAATATATAATAACCCCTCAAAAACATGTAGGGTGATGCCCACTGATATATCTAATACTCCCCATGGAAGTTGATATCTCGCTAATATATAGTATACCCTCACCACAAAACTGGACAAAACTGAGTATGAAGAGTCAAAAATATGAGAAATACAAAAATATATTGCAATCTCGGTTTGATTGAGACTGACGGAAGATGGTTTATTGGAAGGTGATATCAAGTTGTTATAAGATAACTTGCGGTTTCGGAGTGTAATAAAAAGAGTATGAAATGGAAATGTGGAAATCTCTGAACATCATACCGATCCAAACTATTGCAGTCTCGGTTTGATTGAGACTGTTCATGAACGGTAGTGAAAACGTACTTGCTACCGTTCATTTTGTGCGATAAATCGAATCTTACGTTGGTGCCTATTTAATAATGAATGCATTAAACTTGTTGGATAAAATTGATATCATGATGGCAGCAGCTTCATATCATATTATTTTATTCAACTCGTTTAATAAATCCATTAATAAACAGACACTCATGTAATGTCTTTATTAATATGCCACGTAATGGTTGACTGAAATAATGCAACATAGCCTGTTATCAATCTGTACAAGGTGGCCTTATTACTATGCCCCACCCACCAGTGGTTGACTGACATAATGCACTCATATCCTTATATCAATCTGTACAAGATGGTCTTATTACTATGCCCCACCCACCAGTGGTTGACTGACATAATGCACTCATATCCTTATATCAATCTGTACAAGATGGTCTTATTACTATGCCCCCCCCCCCCCCACCAGTGGTTGACTGAAATAATGCACTCATATCCTTATATCAATCTGTACAAGATGGTCTTATTACTATGCCCCACCCACCAGTGGTTGACTGACATAATTCACTCATATCCTTATATCAATCTGTACAAGATGGTCTTATTACTATGCCCCACCCACCAGTGGTTGACTGACATAATTCACTCATATCCTTATATCAATATGTACAAGATGGTCTTATTACTATGCCCCCCCCCACCAATGGTTGACTGACATAATTCACTCATATCCTTATATCAATCTGTACAAGATGGTCTTATTACTATGCCCCACCCACCAGTGGTTGACTGACTTAATTTACTCATATCCTTATATCAATCTGTACAAGGTGGCTTTATTACTATGCCCCACCCACCAGTGGTTGACTGACATAATTCACTCATATCCTTATATCAATCTGTACAAGATGGTCTTATTACTATGCCCCCCCCCCCCCACCCCACCAATGGTTGACTGACATAATGCACTCATATCCTGCTATCAATCTGTACAAGCAGGCCTTATTACTATGCACCCCCTCCAGTGATTGACTGACATAATGCACTAATAGTCTGATATCAATCTGTACAACAATGCTTTATTAATATTCCACCTAGAGGTTGGTTGACATAATGCACTCATCCTGCTATCAATCTGTACAAGAAGGCCTTATTAATATTCCACCTAGTGCTTGACTGACATAATGCACTAATGGTCTGATATCAATCTGTACAACAATGCTTTATTAATATTCTACCTAGTGGTTGGTTGACATAATGCACTCCTATCCTATTATCAATATGTACAAGAAGACCTTATTTCTATGCCCCCACCCCACCTCTGTGGTTGACTGACATAATGCACTCATATCCTGCTATCAATCTGTATAAGAAGGTCTTATTAATATTCCATCTAGTGGTTGGTTGATATAATGCACTCATGTATTCTTATCAATCTGTTCAAAGAGGGCTTATTAATAGTCCACCTAGTAGTTGCATGACATAATGCACTAATATCCTGTTATGAGTCTGTATAAGATGACGTTATTAATATTTCACCTTGTGGTTGTTTGACATAAAACACTAATATTTTGTTATCCCTCTGTACAAGATGACCTTATTAGTATTCCACCTAGTGGTTGACTGACATAGTGCACTAATAGCCTGATATCAATCTGTACAGGAAGGCCTTATTATTATTCCACCTAGTGCTTGACTGACATAATTGACTCATATATTGTTTTCAGTCTGTACAAGATGACCGTATCAATATTCCACCCAGTGGTTGACTGACACTATGCACTAATAGCATGCTATCAATCTGTACAAGAAGGCCTTATAAATATTCCACCTAGTGGTAGACTGACATAATGCCCTCATATCTTGTTTTCAATCTGTACATGAAGGCCTTATTAATATTCCACCTAGTGGTTGGTTGACAAAATGCACTCATATCTTGTTTTCAATCTGTACAAAATGACCTTATTAATATTCCACCTAGTGGTTGACTGACATATTGCACTAATAGCATCCTATCAATTTGTACAAGAAGGCCTTATAAATATTTCACCTAGTTTTTGACTGGCATAACGCACTAATAGTCTGGTTTCAATTTTACAAGAAGGCCTTATTAATATTTCACCTAGAGCTTGACTGAAATAATGCACTCATATCTTGTTTTCAATCTGTACAAGATGGCCTTATTAATATTCCACCTAGTAGTTGACTGACATAATGCACTAATAGCCTGATATCAATCTGTATAAAAAGGCCTTATTAATATTCCACCTAGTAGTTGACTGACATAATGCACTCATATCTTGTTTTCAATCTGTACAAGATGGCCTTATTAATATTCCACCTAGTAGTTGACTGACATAATGCACTCATATCTTGTTTTCAGTCTGTACAAGATGGCCTTATTAATATTCCACCTAGTAGTTGACTGACATAATGCACTCGTATCTTGTTTTCAATCTGTATAAAAAGGCCTTATTAATATTCAACCTAGTAGTTGACTGACATAATGCACTCGTATCTTGTTTTCAATCTGTACAAGATGGCCTTATTAATATTCCACCTAGTGGTTGACTGACATAATGCACTAATAGCATGTTATTAATCTGTACAAGAAGGCCTTATTAATATTCCACCTAGTGGTTGACTGACAAAATGCACTAATAGCCTGATATAAATCTATACAAGAAGGCCTTATTAATATTCCACCAAATGCTTGAATGACATAATGCATTAATAGCCTGATATCAATGATACAATAAGGTCTTATTAATATTCCACCTAGTGGTTGACTGACATAATGCATTCATATCTTGTTTTCAATCTGTACAAATATTCCACCTAGTGATTGACTGACATAATGCACTCATATCTTGTTTTCAATCTGTACAAGAAGGCCTTATTAATAGTCCACCTTGTGGTTGACTGACATAATGCACTCATATCTTGTTTTCAATCTGTACGAGAAGGCCTTATTAATAATCCACCTTTTGCATGACTGACATAATGCACTCATATCTTGTTTTCAATCTGTACAAGAAGGCCTTATTAATAGTCCACCTTGTGGTTGACTGACATAATGCACTCATATCTTGTTTTCAATCTGTACGAGAAGGCCTTATTAATAATCCACCTTTTGCATGACTGACATAATGCACTCATATTTTGTTTTCAATCTGTGCAAGAAGGTCTTATTAATATTCCACCTATTGGTGACTGACATCATGCACTCGTATCTTGTTTTCAATCTGTACAAGAAAGCCTTATTAATATTCCACCTAGTGGTTGACTGACATCATGCACTCATATCTTGTTTTCAATCTGTACAAGAAGGCCTTATTAATATTCCACCTAGTGGTTGACTGACATTATGCACTCATATCTTGTTTTCAATATGTACAAGAAGGTCTTATTAATATTCCACCTAGTGGTTGACTGACATAATGCACTCATATCTTGTTTTCAATCTGTACGAGAAGGCCTTATTAATAATCCACCCTTTGCATGACTGACATTATGCACTCATATTTTGTTTTCAATCTGTACAAGAAGGTCTTATTAATATTCCACCTATTGGTGACTGACATCATGCACTCGTATCTTGTTTTCACTTTGTACAAGAAAGCCTTATTAATATTCCACCTAGTGGTTGACTGACATCATGCACTCATATCTTGATTCAATCTGTACAAGAAGGCCTTATTAATATTCGACCTAGTGGTTGACTGACATATTGCACTCATATCCTGATATCAATTTGTACAAGAAGTCCTTATTAATATTCCACCTAGTGGTTGACTGACATATTGCAGTCATGTCCTGATATCAATCTGTACAAGAAGGCCTTATTAATATACCACCTTGTGGTTGACTGACATATTGCAATGTCCTGATATCAATCTGTACAAGAAGGCCTTATTAATATTCCACTGACATATTGCAATGTCCTGATATCAATCTGTACAAGAAGGCCTTATTAGTATTCCACCTAGTGGTTGACTGACATATTGCACTAATAGCCTGATATCAGTCTGTACAAGAAGGCTTATTAATATTCCACCTAGTGGTTAACTGACATAATGATCATTATGTACAAGCCTTATTAATATTCCTTCTGACATAATGCACTAATGTGTAAACGTGTATTTTAGATATATTAACACATACTTATGTCCTCACTTCATTTTTAATATTTTCGATCGTAGTAGATAGTGAGACAAGTTAAAATCTACCCATGTCAGACTAGAAACAGCAGAGTTACGGGCCTCGATTTATTGAAAAATGCTATTTGTTGCTTGTTAAAGTTGTAGCTATTTAATTTTTCATCTGCACTAAACCAAATATGTTTGAAATGTTAATATGAGTGAAACCTCAGACAAGTTTACTAAGCAGTCATGCCTGACAAACATCCATCCTTATACCATCATACCTCATGCTCACACAATTTTCATTGTTCTTTCATTTGATCAGTCACAGAAGAAACTGCGACTCGAAAAAGCCTTATCAGATAGAAGAACAGAGTTATGGCCTTTGAATTATTAAAAAATGTTTGTTAGCATTGTATGCCGTTTATTTCTTCATCAGATCTTGCCAAACGTATTCAGAATGTTGGCTTTAATAGAACCTCTGAAACGTTTAAAACAGCCTTATCTTATCTAACATCTTCTCCTCTCTCTTCCTCTTTTCACCCTCTGTTACATAGGATGTTTAGATGACAATACATGTTTTAAATCCGGGATCTTACTTTATCTAATAATTAAATATGTTAGAAGAGATAAATACATAATACATGATACTGTATCATATTCGAGTAAGACGTATATACATAGTTAGATATTGTTAACGCGTTTTATTATCTTTCTCAAATCACATTTAAACGGCTTATCCAAAGCTTTGATAACGTAACACAAATTCAGCAAACACAATTACGGGCGTAACAAGGACCTTGGGATCTTGCTAATGTTTACACGTTTAAATGCACAGTTTTAGCTCCTTTAATTGCAATGTTTACCTCCAAGAGCAAACAGGAGTTCTGGTTCTAAATTAACTGAAAAGTCTCAAATTCTAGAGGCAACTTGAGTGCAGTCTTAACCTAAGAAGGTAAAGAAGAGTTATCTTAATATCAGGGGCAATTGGGTGCATGTTTTGTCTTAAGGAGCATTTTCCGCCTTCAGGGGGTAATTATGTATCCCCACTTTGTGGAGGGGAGACATATTGTTTCTGTGCTGTCTGTCTGTCGTCTGTATGTCACAGACTTTACCCGCAATAGTTCGCCTAAAACCCTGGCCGGATTTCAATGAAACTTGGCGGAGATGATCAGCACCAAGTCGGTGCAGTGTTCCAGTTGAATTTTGTTTTTATGTCGGAGTGATGACCCTTTAAAGGTTTTAGTACACACACTTTACCCGCAATAGTTCTCCTAAACTCCTGGCCGGATTTCAAAGAAACTTGACAGGGATGATCAGTACCAAGCCTAGTTGTGCATATCATCGCCGTGTTTCGGTTGAATATTTTTTGGTGAAATTATGGCCCTGTAAAAGTTTTCTACTTTTCCTGAACACGGATTTCAGCAAAACTTAGCAGGGATGATCAGTATCAAGCCTAGTTGAGTATTCTTGACGTGATCCGGTCAAATGTGTTTGGCAGAGTTATGGCCATATAAAGAGTATAATACACACACTTTATAGAGACTAGTTCTCATGAACCACTGGCTAGCAGGGATGCTCCTGAATCCCTGATGAGCAAGGATGATCAGTACAAACCCTAGTTGCACATATCATCGCCATATTCCGCTTGAATGACTTTTGGCGGAGTCATAAACACAAAATGTGTCCGGACTAGTTCTACTGAAACCCTGACCTGATGGCAACGAAACTTTGTAGGGATGATCAGTACCAATCCTAGTTGCGCATGTCGTTGCCGTGTTCCGGTTGACTGATATTTGTCGGAGTTATGACCCTTATAAAGACTGAACCCCTGGCCGAGTTTTAATGCAACTTGGCAGGGATGATCAGTACCAAGCCTAATTGCGCATATTGTTGTCGTGTTCCGGTTCAATACGTGTTTTGGAGTTTGGCCATTTAAAGGTTTTAATACACACAATTTGTCCAGCTAGCTTTCCTCAACCACTGATCGGATTTCAACGAAACATGGGCGCATTTATTGCCCTTTCCCCAGTGGGGCAGTCATCTGTTTTTACTAACAAACTCTAGTTTAGTACAATTTGGTACATTTTCTAATTTCAGAGGGAATTGAGTGTAACCTCCATCTTCAAGAACCATTTGTCCATCCTTCACATTCAAGGGTACTTTAAGTGCATTTTTTTCCACCTTCAGAGGCAACTGAGTACATTTCCCACTTGCAGGGGTAATTGACTATGTTTTCTCGCCTCCAGCGGCCATTGGGTTCATTTCCCACATTTAAGGGTAACTGGGTGTATTGTCCACCTTCAAGGGCAAATGAGTGCCTCGTCCACCTTCAAAGGCAACTCACTGAAGCATATCTACCTTCAGGGGCAATTTAGTGCATTATCCCCTTCAGGGGCAATTGAGTGCATCCTCCACCTTCAAGGGCAATTGCGTACGTTCTCCATTTCAACGGAAATTGCGGTCACTTTCCACCTTCAGGCGTAAATGACTGCATTCTACACCTTAAAGGGCAATTTTCACATCTAAGGGCAATTTAAGGCATTTGCTACCTTCAGGGAATTGTACATTCTCCACCTTCATGGGCTATTGAGTGAAAAAAACATCACTCTCCTTGAGTAAATTGAATGCAGAGTATCAACCGCTAGGGCAAATTGAAAGCAAGCCTCCATACCATCTGGTGCAGTTGAGAGCAAGCCTCCACCACCACCACCAGGTACAGATAAGAGCAAGCCTCCACCATCACCTGCAACAGTTGAAAGAAAGCCTCAACCACCACCACCTGCTACAGTTAAGAGGCAGCCTCCACCACAACCACCAGGGACAGTTGAGAGCAAGCCTTCACCATCATCAGGGACAGTTGAGAGCAAGCATCCACTACCACCTGGTGCAATTGAGAGCAAGCGTTCATTACCACCTGGCTACAATTGAGAGCAAGCCTCCACCACCCCATGGAACAGTTGAGAGGAAGCCTCCACCATCACCTGGGATAGTTAAGAGCAAGCCTCCACCACATCCTGAACCAGTTGAGAGCAAGCCTCCTCCACCACCACCTGGGACAGTTGAGAGCAAGCTGCATCACCACCATCACCTGATACAGTTAAGAGCAAGCCTTCAAAACACCTGGTACCTTTGAGAGCAGGCCTCCACTACCACCTGGTACAGTTGAGAGGACGCATCCACCGCCACCTGGAACAGTTGAGAGCAAGCCTGTACGACGAACACCTGATACAGCTAAGAGCAAGCCTCCACCACCACCTGGTACAATTTAGAGGAAGCCTCCACCATCACTTGGGACTGTAGAGAGCAAGCCTAAACACCACCTATGACAGATAAGAGCAAGCCTCCACCATTACCTGTACAGTTGAAAAAAAGCCTCAGCGACCTCCACCTTGTACAGTTAAGAGGAAGCATCCACCACCACTACAAGGAACAGTTGAGAGCAAGCATCCACCACCATCGGAGACAGTTAAGAGCAAGCCATCACCACCACCTGGGATAGTTAAGAGTAAGCCTCCATTACCACCTAGGACAGTTGAGAGCAAGCTGCCACCACCACCTGGTACAGTTGAGAGCGATCCTCCAACACCACCTGGGAAAGATGAGAGGAAGACTCCACCACCACTGGAACAGTTAATAGCAAGCCTCCACCGCCACCTTGTGCAGTTCAGAGCATACCTGCACCACCACCTGGGACTGTTGAGAGCAAGCCTCCACCACATCCTGGGACAGTTGAGAGCAAGCCTCCTCAACCACCACCTGGTACAGATGAGAGGAAGACTCCTAAACAACCACCTGGGACAGATAAGAGCAAGCCTTCAGCACCACCTGGTACAGTTGAGAGCAATCCGCCACCACCTGGGACAGTTGAGAGCAAGCTGCACCACCACCATCACCTGATACAGTTAAGAACAAGCCTTCAAAACACCTGGTACCTTTGGGAGCAGGCTTCCACTACCACCTGGTACAGTTGAGAGGACGCATCACCACCACCTGGAACAGTTGAGAGCAAGCCTGTACCACCAACACCTGATACAGCTAAGAGCAAGCCTCCACCACCGCCTGGTACAGTTGAGAGGAAGCCTCCACCATCACTTTGGACTGTAGAGAGCAAGCCTAAACACCACCCATGACAGATAAGAGCAAGCCTCCACCATCACCTGTACAGTTGAAAGAAAGCCTCAACGACCACCACCTGGTACAGTTAAGAGGAAGCATCCACCACCACCACCAGGGACAGTTGAGAGCAAGCCTCCACCACCATCAGAGACAGTTAAGAGCAAGCCATCACCACCACCTGGGATAGTTAAGAGTAAGCCTCCATCACCACCTGGTACAGTTAAGAGGAAGCATTCACCAACACCTGGTTCAGTTGAGAAGCAAGCCTCCACCACCAACTGGTGCAGTTGAGCAAAAGCCGCCACCACCACATGGGACAGTTGCGAGTAAGCCTCCACGACCACCAGGGGCAGTTGAGAGCAAGCCCCCAACACTATCAGGGACAGTTGAGAGAAAGCGTCCACCACCAACTGGTACAGTTGAAAGCAAGCGTCCACCGACACCTGGTACAGCTGAGAGCAAGCTTCCACCACCACTATGGACAGTTAAGAGCAAGCATCCCCCACCACCTGGGACAGTTGAGAGCAAGCATCCACCACCACCTGGTACAGTTGAGAGAAAGCCTCCACCACCACCTGGGACAGTTTAGAGCAAGCCTCCACCACCATCAGGGACAGTTGTGAGCCAGCGTTCACCACCACCTGGTACAGTTAAGAGCAAGCGTCCACCACCACATGGTACAATTGAGAGCAAGCTCCGCCACCACCTGGTAAATTTGAGAGCAAGCCTCCACCACCACCTAGGACAGTTGAGAGGGCGCATCCACCATCACTTTGGACTGTAGAGAGCAAGCCTAAACCACCACTTATGTCAGATAAGAGCAAGCCTCCACCATCACCTGCAAAAGTTGAAAGAAAGCCTCAATCACCACCACCTGGTACAGTTAAGAGGCAGCCTCCACCACCACCACCAGGGACAGTTGAGAGCAAGCCTTCACCATCATCAGGGACAGTTGAGAGCAAGCATCCACCACCACCTGGTGCAATTGAGAGCAAGCGTTCGTCACCCCCTGGTACAGTTGAGAGCAAGCCTCCACCACCACCTGGTACAGTTGAGAGCAAGCCAGCACCGCCACCTGGGATAGTTAAGAGCAAGCCTCTACCACATCCTGGGACTGTTGAGGGCAAGCCTCCTGCACCACCACCTGGTACAGTTTAGAGCGACCCTCCACCAACACCTGTGACAGATGGGAGGAAGACTCCACCACCACTTTTGATAGTAGAGAGCAAGACTAAAAAATCACCTGGGACAGATAAGAGCAAGCCTCCACCACCACCTGGTACAGTTAAGAGCAATCTTCCATCATCACCTGGGGCAGTTGAGAACAAGTTGCACCACCACCATCACCTGATACAGTTAAGAGCAATCCTCCAAAACACTTGAGAGCAGGCCTCCACTATCACCTGGTACAGTTGAGAGGACGCCTCCACCACTACCTGGTACAGCTAAGAGCAAGCCTGTACCACCACCACCTGATACAGCTAAGAGCAAGCCCCCACCACCACCTGGTACAGTTGAGAGAAAGCCTCCACCATCACTTGGGACTGTAGAGAGCAAGCCTAAACACCACCTATGACAGATAAGAGCAAGCCTCCACCATCACCTGGTACAGTTGAAAGAAAGCCTCAACCATCACCACGTGGTACAGTTAAGAAGAAGCATCCACCACCACCACCAAGGGCAGTTGAGAGCAAGCCTCCACCACCATCAGGGACAGTTAAGAGCAAGCGTCCACCACCACCTGGTACAGTTGGAGGGCACTCCACAGTTTAATGTACATTTCTCAATCATCAAACCCATGACAAGCTCTTAGCCTGAATCCTTGAGCAAAAATAAACCACATCATCATTGTGTCATACATTTCTTAGAAGACAATAAAATTACCCATGTTTCCATACCAAATAAAAGTATCAAAAAGAATTTTCTGTACAACTTTAGTCCCATTTCTTTAAGATTACCCCACTCCTTAAAACATGCTAAAAATGCAATTTTAGCAATATTTCAAATGTCAATAAATAAAAAAAAAAATTTTCCTACACATATCAGGGTCATGTCTGCACTCATAATGCTCTTGCATATCAGGAAATGCTTACTTTTACATACCTAGTCCGGCATTTTAAAAAAGTTATTCCCTGCTGATCTCCCCGTCAGTGAAAATCAGCCATTTTAACTACTTTTAGGAAGTTTTTGATTGGTTCACATTTTTCTATTTATAGCCTCCAAAAACCCCATAGAATGCATATTCCAATACACCAAAATAAACTTAGAAGTAATCAAAACTGAAAAAAACATCAAACATGTGCTTCATAATTATTATAAAGACCATCCATGGACCTAAAAGATGCTTAGTTGATTTCTTTCTGATTTACACATGGACATTCATGCGAAACTGAGGACTGCCCCCTTGAGAGCAAGGCTGCACCACCACCTGCGATAGTTAAGAGTAAGCCTCCATCATCACCAAGGACAGTTGAGAGCAAGCTGCCACCACCACCTGGGATAGTTAAGAGTAAGCCTTCACAACCATCAGGGACAGTTAAGAGCAAGCTGCCACCCCCACCAGGTATAGTTGAGAGCGATCCTCCACCACCACCTGGGATAGTTAAGAGTAAGCCTCCATCACATCAGGGACAGTTAAGAGCAAGCGTCCACCACCACCTGGTACAGTTAAGAGGAAGCATCCACCACCACCACCAGGGGCAGTTAAGAGTAAGCCTCCACCACCATCAGGGACAGTTAAGAGCAAGCGTCCACCGACACCTGGTACAGTTGAGAGCAAACCACCACCACCACCTGGGATAGTTAAGAGAAAGCCTCCATCACCACCTAGGACAGTTGAGAGCAAGCTGCCACCAGAACCTGGTACAGTTGAGAGCGATCCTCCACCACCACCTGGGATAGTTAAGAGTAAGCCTCTATCACCAGCAGGGACAGTTAAGATGAAGCGTCCACCACCACCTGGTACAGTTAAGAGGAAGCATCCACCACCACCACCAGGGACAGTTAAGAGTAAGCCTCCACCACCATCAGGGACAGTTAAGAGCAAGCGTCCATCACCACCTGGTACAGTTGAGAGCGATCCTCCACCACCACCTGGGATAGTTAAGAGTATGCCTCCATCACCATCAGGGACAGTTAAGAGCAAGCGTCCACCACCTATCACCTGGTACAGTTAAGAGGAAGCATCCACCACCACCACAAGGGACAGTTAAGAGTAAGCCTCCACCACCACCTGGGAAAGTTAAGAGTAAGCCTCCACCACCATCAGGAACAGTTAAGAGCAAGCGTCCACCACCACCTGGTACAGTTGAGAGCAAGCCACCGCCACCACCTGGGATAGTTAAGAGTAAGCCTCCATCACCACCTAACTAGGACAGTTGAGAGCAAGCTGCTACCACCACCTGGTATAGTTGAGAGCGATCCTCCACCACCACCTGGGACAGATGAGAGGAAGACTCCACCACCACTGGAACAGTTATTAGCAGGCCTCCACCGCCACCTTGTACAGTTGAGAGCATACCTGCACCACCACCTGGGACAGTTGAGAGCAAGCCTCCACCACCAACGGGGACAGTTGAGTGTTAAATCTCATCTTGCAATGGCAAATTAAGTGCAACATCTTCGACCCAGTACTGATAGCATTTCTTTCAGATTTTCACCTCCCTAGAGCAAAATGAATTTATATTCCAGGTAGACCTAGGCATACATATGTTGTACAGTAATGGTATTTAACTACAATTCATGTATATGACCTTCGGCGAAAGGGGTAGAATGCAATTACACCCCAGAGCAAACGGTCGTTTAAATAAGGTAAATATCACAAAAATGTCCTACCTGTGACTGACAGCTATGCAAGAGGTACAACACACCACGTCATGTGTGGCACAGTACATATCTATACCTTTACCGTGGTGTTCCGTGCATTTTTCTTTGGGAACGAATGGGGCAGCACCCTGGTAAATACTATCCGATCCGTTTGTTATATCCATAGATCCTAAACCATTACCTGTAGCCATCTTAAAATGTGTAGTAGTCAAAGTTTATCCATGGCCTAGTACATTAACTGATATAATATGGTCACATGCTGTTTTTTGCTATATCGTAATCGTTTGTGAAGCTCATAGGCGTAGGAAAAAGGGGCCTAGGCGAGGACAGTGTATTTTTCGGTCCCATTGATAATTTGTGTCACCTCCAAAAATGTGCGTGTGTCCTGAAGTGGTACTTTCACAGGGCATACAATTAATCAATTGACGTAGAAAATAAAGCTGTTTTATTCATTAAAATGTCTGGCAAGCAAATAAAAAATCATCACAAAATGCAAATGTAACATGTTCAGTTAGCCCCCCACAACGACACCAAACCACGCACCTACCATACATTATCTGAAATACTCTTACGCCATTGAAACATGAATTTTAAAGATAACCGGGTATTTATATACACAGGTATTTGCACCAACTCTCAACTTAAGATTTACACTTGGTTTTCAATTTTAAAAAAGGACACACTACCTCCCAATTCTATTTTATGTGATTGCCTGTGCTAAAGTGGGGTATCTGTTACCATGGACACATTTTCTAATTAGAAAGAAGAATTGATACATAATTATTAATTAGGTCTATTTAATTTCAACGAAAAGTTTAGATCCAAATGAAAATTGGCATTTGCGTTAATACACTGTTTCATTTTTTTCCCCACAGGGAGTCATGATGCCTGCATCTTACAATTGCGACTCTTGGTTTGATGAGGTGCGGTTGAAGGAGCTCACAAAAACAACATGGATTTCATAGAGGTTAGTTCCAGCTGTTTGCAGCAGATCTTATTTATATGGGGGAAAGCGTTTCACATCAATGCCAAACATATGAATAAATGATACTTTTCAAGGCAAAGTTTCCAGGTGTTTTACTAGATTTAGTCAGTAATTATTTAATAATTAATTATTGAATAAATCTTGAAAAGTGGAACGGAGAGACATCTATTAAAGCATGAAAAGGATCTTAAACACTGCATAAAATTAATACAATTTGTTTTAACATGTTTAAACCTGCAGCCACTGAATGTTTTCTTTATTTAATGTTCTCGTGGTCGAAATACAATTCATGGAGTCAAAAAATTAATAATATAACAAATAGTTGATCTACTGACCCATGTTTATTGACGATGTTACAGTAAACACGGGAATTATTTTATTTGGCCTACTGTAACTGATTAGTGGTTCTATATAAAATATATATTTAATATTCTAATACACCCGCACTATATAGCCTAGTTTAAAATATCTCGTTATATTCAGCGATATATCACCGTAACGTTTGCAACGTTAGGAGAATAAGCAAGGCAATGACAAAGATATCACTGTAACGTTTGCAACGTGAATAAGCAAAGCAATGCAAAAGATTTCAAATGTGTGCGTTGTTTTCACATTTTAGGGGTATTAGAATAGAAACAGAACATTGTTTACTGTGAATTATCTTGTAATATATCACGGTTTGTCGTTCAATTGTAAACAATAATTTCACTCGTCCGAACTCCAAACCGTGATATATTACACGATAATTGACCGTAAATGATGTTCTATTTCTTAATTAACAGTGATCAAGTTTTAGTATTTCATGTACAGCAGACATTTAAGGTGCAATAGTCAGTGTTTGCATTTTCTTTATTTTTCAGACAAGTTGCTGCCAGTTTCACAAATCACACGTTTACGGTATACAACTTTACAGTAATGGAGCCAAGTGTGAAAAATAAATTGAATGGATTATCTTGAACTATATCTGCATGAAAAATGATTTGACAATTTTTCTTGAACTGAACACTAATTGGGGCTCATGCTCACCAGGATCAGTGCATGCTGGTTTCCTCCCACAAAAATAAATACCACTTTTTAACACTGTCATCCGTGCCAATGAGAGTGATGTGAAAATAGTAGTTTTGCTTATCTCGTACTCGATAAAAACAACAACATCCATTTGAGCAGTTGAATAAGTACATAGTTTTACTGAACTAACGGTACATAACCGAGCATACATGTCTACATTTTTGCAATCATATATATTAATTACTATACTAGTGAAAAGCAAATTGTTGTTTTATATTACTATAAAACTGTTGATAATATTGCACCAATAATTTATTTAAACATTTGGTGAAATAATGAAGAAAAAAAGCCTTATTACTCAAAATGTTTTTTTAAATTATATGCAGGCAGGTTTAAAGTAAGTGAAACGGATACTGCATTAATACATCAAGATGTTAAATGTAATGCTCGATACAAACTTCAAGATTGCTGTGTGTCCCTTTAAAAGCAGATGATTGTACAACTATAATATCATTGAACCAACTTAAAACAAACACATTTTTTTATTTTTTTGGAACTTGTATATGTATACATTTCACTCACTGTCATTACTGGTATATCTTGCAATTGTATTTGATGTTTGACAAGCGTATTTACTATTACACAAATGATCAATATGTCAGTTGAATGAGTTGATTAAACCTGAGAATATCCAATATTTACTACGATTTACCTCCCTATAATATATAATATGTTTGTGGGCATGGCAGACACGTAGAGATCACTTGTTCCGTCCTCTTTAATGAGCAACCTTAATCTAATTTAATTTGTCTTATAACACACACACGAAAAGAAAAGAAAAAAGGTTTGGTAGTAAAAAAATCCAACTCAGTTCTTAAATTCTTAATGTTCAAACCAAAACCATATTTTATGACATTGACATTGCATGGATATTCTATTGTATACAAAACATTACCATACACTTTATAATGTAAAAAATGTAACAGCGACTTTCTCTTGTCTCTCTGACATGGCCGCTTGATTATTTGAATTTGAACTGAACAATATGACGTGTTCCCTTCAGTTTGAGACCCATTTAGCGGGGGAGGGGGAGGGTGGCAGAGGAAGATGTGGGGTAACGGGAGAGGGGAAGTATTAAAAATAAAGATATGGTTCAAATTAAAAAAAAATCACATGGGATTTACAACTCACAACGGGAGAGGGTGGTGGGGAGCTGAGTTCCATATGGTATATGGAAAAATATATATATGGAAAAAATAAGTATTAAAAATAAAGATATGGTGAAAATTAAAAAAAAATCACATGGGATTTAGAAAAGAAAAGTTTGGCTATATGGTATATGGAAAAAAAAAAAATAGGCGCCTATTTTGGCATATAGAAAAAACTAACAGAGGCTCAGTTATTGTTTAATGTTTATTTTTTTACTTTTGACATATCACAAAAAGTGTCTGGTTGACGCATTTCTGAGTTATGTCCATTATTCACAAATTATGTTATATTTGTTATATGTGTTTTGTGTTTGCCCACAAAGCTATATATTTTCTTTCAAATTGCCAGAATTAATTTCCATAAATATGCCATGATGTGCAGAGCGCAATTATATCTAAGCAATACGTGCAATTGTATATATATTTTATTTTGTAAAATAGCCAAACTGCAATATTTCAAAATACAGTTTTACAACAAATGCATCATTTGGCACTATAAGGACTTTAACGGAGTGAGGTTATTAATATTTATTTCTGCACTTACACGTGTTTTTGATTTGGAGACACTGTCAAGATTTCTAGTTGCATAAATGTCATTAAATACAAATAGATTTCACGTTCTGTTGCGTGGTAGCATGGCAGGCATATAGGGATCACTTTGTTCATCAACTGGTGTGTACCTTTTCTGTACATCAACTAAAGGACAACCCCTTTTCTCCGGAAGAATACATAACATTTCCATTTTCTCATATTTATTAATACCGTGCTTCAAACATAACACATTTGTTCCATTAAAATTGTTGTTCTAAACATTAAAATGTCTTGATACTTCATTATTCCCAATTCCATTACATAGTCTATCATAGAAATTATTTTTACGCCGCTATGTGATACTTTGTATCACAGTTTTCTTGTCATAAATACACTATTGTAATACATATATATGCAAATGAAGGCTGTATCGTCTTTTCCGTTCATCTTGGTGTGCAAGCGCACTTCCATTAACATTAAAATAATGGATTACGGAAATTTAAATTTAAAGGTTGTTCGGTGTTGTACACAGACCGTAGTGACAAACAAATCATTTGATGACTATATGCAGGCAGTTACATCAGGGATTAGACTCCAAGGAATATGTTACACGTGTTAAATAGATCTGAATCAACGAGCTCCATTTACAGGATTGACAATTGTTATTTTTTTATCTCTCGGGTGTTTTACATCACCTATCCAGGATCTATTTTTATAAGCCTTGTTCCACTCTATGTTTGGACACAATATAATTATATTTTCAAAAACTCCAGCATACTCTTATTCAAGTATGTCAAGAACGAACTCTGTCTTACCACACACTGTCTGACCACAGATAATGGCACTGTGTGGATATTTAGTATTGTACTTCTTTGAATCTTCCATCTTCGAAATTGATTTGCGCATCTTGTATTATATATAGATAAATATTTAAAGATTCATCTGCTTCTGCTTTTTTATTTATTCGTATCGTTATGCCTTCACTGGCGTTTTCTATTGCGTTTACATTAATATTCCACAGAGTATCAGATTTGTTTGCTGTTATTCTTCTGTGTCGCAACACACGATCATACACAAATGATATCTTGCCACTTATCTGCTTATTTATTGTCTTATTTGTCTGGCTAGTTCAACATCACTGACTGTATCAAATTCCACACAGATCATTTTTATCACATAAGATGCATCAGCATCACTGCTTTTGATAACCTTGTTATAATCGTTGAATGTTAATTCATATTCTAACCTATCACCCAGCCCCGCTTGATAGAATGGCATATGACTTTCCAATAATTCAACGTCTAGTGGAAAACAGAATCTATTTCCATAAGCTGCTGCTACAGCTTCATCCTCAGCGTCTGCTGATGCATCATCTGCTCCAACTCTGCGTTTCAGCATGTTTGCTTTGCCAACACCTTGGTAAGCCATGTTCAATTGTTCAGTGGCACTCTTCCACAAATCTATGTAGAAATGATATATATCACTATCGTCTATGGACATAACTTCGCTACTACTTATTCTTATTGTCATTTTGTTCACGATTGATCTACCAAGATTCTGCCAGACAGTAGCATTGACATCCTTGCTACTTTTTATTTCTACGTCAAAGGCTAGACGAGGAGTACGTGGAACCATTACATCATTGGTGCATAGATTTGGAAATCTCATAAGCAAGTGTTGATTTTTATCAATCGTTGATGGATTGTTGGTTATAACTACACTTGTGCGGATACCTTTGACACAGCGAAGCTCTCTTAGTTTTCTATAAGGGTTGAGTTTTGTTCCGTATGCCAACATTGGTTTTATTTTTTTGAATATATTTTTTTAAATAAAATTAAATAAAAAGATGGCTGAAGGTGGATTTGACTATGACAAACCTACGTTTGATAGAGATGATTATGATGATGACTATGACGAATTACCAATGGTGCCTAGTGAGCCTGTTCAAAGAAGTCTCTTGATAAAATTTTCAATAAAGGTCAAAATTCATCATTAAGTACTTATGCCTTCTCTACACTATATACAACCTTACCACATCACCTTATTAAAGACAAGCTAATTTATCTTATTCAAAAAACATTCGCTAGAGAAAATACTACATTTTTGGCATGCCATAATATTAAAGCGTTTTTTACTAACGGCAGTTTAGACAGTTATACTATGTGGACTTGCTATGAAGTTTGTGAAGCACTCATCTTCCTATTAGATAACATTTTCGTCAGGTATGGTACCACCGTTTATAGAGAAATTGTTGGTATCCATATGGGTACGAACTGTGCACCACTTGACGCAGATTTGTTTTTATTTTGCTATGAAAGAGATTTCATGTTGAGTCTTTCACCAGATACCCAGGCAGATGTTATTGAAGCTTTTAATGACACCTCTCGGTATCTGGATGACATACTGAACATTGACAACCCTTTCTTTCCAACTATGGTTGATCATATTTATCCTAAAGAACTTCAGCTTAACAAGGCTAATATATCTGATAATAACGCTTCTTTTCTTGATTTAGATCTCTCGATTGAAAATGGTGAAATAATTAGCAAAATCTATGACAAGAGAGATGATTTTAATTTTGACATTGTTAATTACCCCCACTTGGATGGGGATGTTCCCCGATCAACTTTAGAGCGTGTTTCGAGCGTGGATGTTTCTGTGTTTTGTGGTTTACTGTCCTCCTTGAATGCTACTTTCCCTGTCCGATCTTTTTATATTTCTTCTTATTGGGTGTATGTGTCTCAACTTATTCGTTTTTCAAGAGCTTGTACTCGAGTTGAGGACTTTAATATTCGTAATCTTTGTATAACTAAAAAGCTACTCAATCAGGGTTACCGTTACCAGAAACTTCGTAAAACCTTTGCAAAATTTTATTATCGTAACCCTGATCTTCTTTCCGAATATAAAAGTAATTTAAGGACTCTACTCTTCTGCGACAAGGACTATCACAACCTGATTTCTATGGTGATGTGATTTATAAACTTCGTAAGATTCTTGGTCATGATCACTTTCATACACTCTTTGTTAAACTTGTTAAAAAGTTTATCAAAAGAGGTTATGACCCTATCATTTTGCAACGTACTGCATGCTTGGTGGTGGACCCTTTTACAGTTCGCCACTATGCTTTCCTCTTTAATTGTACGATGACCGGACAGGCTGTGGACCCTATGATGACGCCTACCTAAACACCATTGGAACGGTGGCATTTGATGTTTGTCTATGATCTTTCTTGTCGTGCCCTTAATGGTTTATTCTCTTGTTGCTCCGGCTTCTGCCAAGTCATTGAGTACCTTCATTCTGGCTTTCTAGGCTATTGCTTTTTTTGTATTATATTTACACGAGCATATTTGTGTTTTACTTATATTGCCTATTGATGCTGCCTTGTTGGTTAGAGATTAGATCATGGCGGGGATTTCTTTACTTACACTGTCCTGTTTTAATGGGATGACAGTAGGGTAAGTGTGAGGTTTGGTGCACCCTAGAACCGGTTTAAACCCTCAGTGGCTTTTGTTGCTACTGACCGTTCCAAGGCGGTAGCCCTATTGTCAACCCTTTTGTGTATGTGATGTCGTTTGCATTTTTTATTACTTTTGCCTTCTCGTTTGTCTGTTTGCGTGTTTGTTTTTGTGTTTTGTGGTTGACTGTCGTCCTTGAATGCTGCTTTCCCTGTCCGATATTTTTTATCTTTCTTCTTAATCAAAGCGACCATCTTGCTGAACTTAGTGGAGAGCTGAGAGAAGCCACACTTGCAACATGCAAGAAAAATCTTGTAAAATCATTTTATGATGAAATAGGAAAACGATATAAGATGGCACCGGACAAAATGGATTATGACCAGTTCAAAGTATCAGATGATGGTAAAACATAACCCTGGGTTGTTGGTGATAAAGAAATAAGAATAACTGCCAAGCAAGGTGTTGCAACATTCCTTTCCCTTGGTTCTTTGGCGCATGAACATGACAGGATTATTGGCTCTGGGGGAACAATGGCGGTAAGACAATTTTTGAATTTGCCAGAGTATAACAGTAAAACAAAATTATCACAGACAGCTAGACAAGCGTTGGACAGCACAAGAAACGATTTACCAGATAATATGGATGCTATTCCATTACAAGAGTTATCACATATCATGGATAACAGAGATACATCAGTACAGTCAATGGAAAGTACTCTTTATAACTGGGATGTGGATGAGCGTCCTGATGTTGAAACACAAACAGATATAGACAAGCGTGAAATGGATGGAATAGTGATAGCGATGACAACTGCCAAGGAAGAACTCACTAATACCTTGGCGAAACTCACACAACCTGATAAAGACATAAACAAAAGAGAAAAAAAAGTTAGAACAAGCTAAGACTGATAATGATGAATTCCAGATGAAAAGAATTATCGACCGCATCAAAGACCTTGAAATTGAAAGAGGAGCAAGAATGGATGCTATCAATGAAAACAGAGAGGCATGTCGTAGTCAGGTAAGTAGAATAAGGGAAACAATAAACACAATGCTGAAAGAAGACACCACACTCGGTGAGAGGCTGCGAACATTATTCAGGGAGCAAGGTATCACCATTGTTAGTATTTTGACTGCTGTTGGTATGATTATTGGTGTTATTGTTGAGGCCATTATTCCTACAACGGGTGGAGGGACAACACCTGCACCACCAAAAGTGGAAGTGGCGTCAAAGACTGGATAAAAACAACTAAGTAATCTTGGTAAACTTCTCGCTAATTTAGCTGGGAAAGCTGCTGCAGCACTTTCAGGAATTATTGGTTCTATAGTATCATGGCTTCTATCTACTACAGGTAAAGTTCTTAATTGGTTTGATAACAATCTATGGGCACTGCTTGTTGCCGTTGTTGAGTGGTTCAATAAATCTCATAAATGAGGAATGCAGTAAGACCTACTACGATACTGCCAACAATTATAGTTGTTTTGTTATCTTCATGTTCAATCGCTATTTGTTTCACCTCTGGTGTGTTTGGATGCCCCGCACTTTGTTGAGATACGCTCTGAATTGGCGGTGCTACACTTTTATGTATCAATGATTTATCAAAGTCAGGATGTTCTGGCATAGATTTCTTTTTTGCGGTGCCTTGAACAGGTTGTGTGACTTTTGGTGGTACTGGTTTTACATTCACACCATTATTCAATCCAAATGCTTGCGCATCAGTTGCTATTACAATTTCATCTTTGTAGTCTTGTGATGTCCTTTGCTTTTATTATTACTTTTGCCTTCTTATTTGTCTGTTTGCATGTTTGTTTCTGTGTTTTGTGGTTGACTGTCCTCTTTGAATGCTACTTTCTCTGTCCGATCTTTTTATATTTCTTTGTATTGTTCCGATTCTCAACTCCATGTCGCTCGGAGACAATCCACTTCCATAGACAAAATCTACTTTAATTCTTGCATATTTTAGAGTGTTTTCATATCTTGATATTTGACTGGGCAAGTCAATGGGGCTGTTTATTGCATCCTCTACATTTGCCAGAAATTGCTTCTGGGCATTAAATGCCGTGTCAGTTCCAAGTATATCTGTTCTTGTTTGTCATTGTGAGCCAATGATTGACCAGCAGTATGTTCTTATGCTGTTATTGATGCGTTCTACTCCAGCTCTTGTGAAACCACATGAACTATCTATTATAAAAGTAGACCAACTGTTGTCAGCCTCAGAGCCTTGTGCTTTGTAATCAATGTGGTATGTTGTATCGCTCTCATAGACTGTGAAACTCATCTTTTTGTTGTCGTATATAGCATTTATAGGGTTTAAAGGATGATAACCACGATTTGTCCAGTAATTATAAATTGTTCCGAGACCATCATTATAGCTTTGTTTCTGTCTCCAGTCAGCATGAATAGCAACGTTGAACTCCTTACATATTCTCTCGTATGCGTTTCGGTTAAACGCATTCCAATGTGAGTCTTGCGGCATTGCTACACTCATCTCAAATAATATTCTTCTAACTTGGTAAATACATGAAATCTAAATAACGAACCAACCAGGGTGTCAGCTTTCAGATGATTGTTGAAACAATGCCACACCCAGTTGCCGCGCACCAAATGGCAAAATTTAACTGGTTCTGCCAAAATGACATCCAATCTTTTCCCCAGCTTTGGACTATAGCATCTGATCTGACGTATGGGAGTGTGTATTTTTCAAAGACATTGGGGAATGATGCCTTAAAGCCTTTACCGTCTGATGTAATAACTATGTTTTGAATGATTATATCTATCACTTTCTTGTTAAAAGCACTTGAATGGGCGTAGTGAGCATCTGAACTATATTTGAATTCTTTAGAAATCATTTTTATTTGTATTTCTTTTTATATATATTAAAATGTTTCACACAATTTCAAACATAGACAGCTCTATTACTTTATAACAGAATATGGAGCTAAGCGCGTTGGATTAAAGAGTTTTACATACACTATCGGTTGGTATAATATTAATAATGAAGTCATAAAGAGGAAAACACCAGATCATACATATCGTATACCAACTGGACGCTATAACTTTCAACAGTTGGCAGATATATTTGAAGGGCTGAATATTACCCTAACCGTTAATGCGCAGAATGGTATAGCCTCTTTAAAGATGCTAACAGAGACACGATTATCAAGCGGTCTTTCAGAAATGCTGGGATTCAAGGATAGAGGATGGCTGGAGGGTACTTATACTGGAAAACAATCAATTGATTTAGCTCCTTATAAACAGCTATATGTTCATCTGGAACAAGTTAATACGAGTAGTAATTATTTCAATGGTGTGCCAAGCACTATTATAGGGGTTATACCTGTGGTAAATAAGCAATTTGGGGATATTGTATATACACGTTTTTATCCTGAAGAATATCGCTGTCTTTCAAGTGGTGCAATTACTGAATTGAAAATAGAAGTCAGAGATGAGCATGGCAACAAGATAGATAATCACGGTTTACCTATGAGTTGCGTTTTAGAATTTATTTAAAATTATATATGTTTTTTTTTTATAAAAAACAATGAGTATTTTTGGGGCAAGTGAAACAAAAACTGAGAAAAGAGAAGACTTAGAGACTTTAACCAATCATGTTCGAGATTTAGATAAGTTGTGCCTATTCTTAGCCAAGTCGAGCAAATGAGAGGTAAATTTGATAATCTTAAATATGGGATTATTACCATATTTGCGGAGACTAAGGGTCCACTTACATTGGGTAAAGTACTTTCATTTGGTAATGGTGGAGGAGAAACGGATGTGGGGTATGTAATGACACGCCATTGGCGTATCGTGGGTATAGGTTTAGCAAGTGAACGAATAAAGGGTGATGTGTCTGTAGTGTTCTGTCAATGGTGTTGAAAAACCAAAATGTGGTCTAACGCTTAACACCACCCCACGCAAACACGATAACTTTGATAGACCTTTAGATATTAGTGCTGGTTCTGTCATTAACGTTGTATGCAAGGTTGTCAACGCTAACGTTGTGAATACGGTGGCGTCATTATTAATTGAATTAATTTAATTTTATGTGTTCTTATTAAAAAAATGAAGCAATCGACAGCACCAAGTTTATATCCTGAGTTGCCAGTGGAAGACGGACAGAATTATAGATTACAGAAGATTTCAGGGATTGAACAGAAGTTAATATCAGAGGAGATATACGCAAGTCCCTTTATAAAAAATATAAACGTGGTATTAATACCACAGATGGAATTGACACTACCTTAATATCTGCAAGTGTTATTATGGCTGGTGTTGGATTTATTGTTCCAGTTGTGTTACCTTTGGAAATAGCAGCAATAGTATGTGGGACTACAGGTGCTTGTATTAAGTTTGCCAGAAGCAGGCTTAATACAAAGGCTCATAAACATTATGAAATAAAAACTTTGGCAGAGTCTCAGTTGAATATAATAAAATATTTGATATCGAAAGCATTGAGTGATGCACAGATATCTGAGCAAGAGTTTAAGTTGGTTTTGGATGCGTTGGGTAAATATTATAGCTTGAAACAGGACATCAAACAAAAGAAACTTGAAATTAATTAAATTCCAAAAAAGAAATAGTGGAGCAAGGAAGAAAGGAAGCAATGGCAACCTTACAAAAAGTCTAAAAAGTGTGTGATTTATTGTTTTAGTAATGTGTTTGAGTATGATCCACCACCTTTGTATAGTTTTTCCTAATTTTTCTGGAAACTCGGCGAATCTGGATATATAGTTATTTCTCTTGTTTTTTTTATTTTCTATAATTTTTTGAAATCTTGCAACCAGTTTTTATTTTCTATAATTTTTGAAATCAAAGGTACTATGCTGTAGTTAAAGATTTTAGAGCCGAGTCTAGTAGATTGAGACATATAGAATATGCGGAGAATCAAACTGTATGATTCTCTCATATCGGTGGTTGATGAATATATATATATATATGTTTTATGGGGTGTTCGGCTGTATTTAGAGACGGAACAGAGTGAAGCCGAAAAATTACAGCCGTATCCCCATAAAACATATATATATTTCACAGGAGCCGGCAACCCAACATTACTCGGGTCAACTACTATGACATTGTTAAAAATGACCAAATACAAAGTAATGAATCACTTAACATGTAAGACCAAAGCTATGAAAACAGGAAGTGTATTATTAAACTTTTGAACAATTTGATTTTGAGAAATGAGGAAAAAACAAAAACTTTAACCAAAACAAAAAAACACAAAAATACAGAAATGCACATTTCAGACAGACAGACAGGCAGACAGACAGACAGACAGACAGATTCAGATTTTAAACATTTTCTAAAATTTCTAATATTAGCTCTGCTTTAATTCAAACCTAAAAGCCAATAGCAACAGGATTTGTCAATAGCAACAGGATTTGTCAATAGCAACAGGATTTGTCAATAGCAACAGGATTTGTATTATTTTGTTCGTTTGAAGAAACTGCATGGCTTAAAGCTACACAGTCAAAAACAAATCCTTTTGAAGATAACAGTGGGTAACTATCATTACCTAATATTGCTAGGCTGGGATTGTATGTTTTACTTTTTTGAAATAATACAGGATTATTTTTTTGCTTGCGTGCTTTAAAAATAGGAGGTGGCTATCGCTTCAGTAATTACAAAACTTAGTTGATGTCGCTTCACCTGAAATATGGGTAGATACAGGACATGTTTTATATAGGAAAATGGTCAGACATAGCAAAATCGATTGGATGAAACATCCAATACACATAATTAATAACCTTTAAATACTTAATATCATGATTTAAATGTATAAAAGGTTTACACTCTATTATACTTGATGCAACATAATGCACAAACAACTAACATTAAAGTTTGCACCTTATATGTTAGATTATATATAATTAAAAAAAAATCCAAGAAATATATTTGATAAACTCATAAGCGGCGTCATAAACAGAGTACTTATAAAGCACACATATTAAACATGTTTGTTCGGAAAGTAGACATTTACTTTAGATAATTTATTCCAGCATGTTTGTAAATGGTATGGCATAAACATCTGCAAATACATGTAAATGCATGTAAATGCATCTAGCGATTACATCAATAACATGTATGTTATAAACAAAATGGTGTCAGTGTTTGTGTCACAAACTCTGATGGATTGTTTATTTGTTTGTATGGTGTTTTATACCATTTTCAAAACATGTAAGGGTATATATGACGGTCAATTTTTTGCGGTGGAGACCACTCACTTTTCATGGGTAGAACCAGTAATGGGTAGAACCAGTACTGTACACCTCCCGTCATCCGTAAAAATCGTCACTTCCTCACTTACAAGTCGAGTACCCAGTGGGAATCGAACCCACAGCGATGAGAGGCGAAGGTTTACAATGCAACGTCGTTAACCATTCGTCCATGGAGACGTTTTAAGCTCTGATGGAATATTGAAATTCGAAATTACAGTTTGTGTTAATTGTTGGTATTAATTTAATTGTCACGTGAAAAGTAGCACATGTTTCAGATATAGTGCATGATTGTATTGTGTTGTATTAGACGAAGTTATCGAACCGAGCGTTGCGTGTGTATTAGTATAATTCTATACAGTACTGAGATCCTTATATACCGTGTTTCAGTCAGTACTCAACTGCAAATTCAACAGAGCTATAAACGAATTAGCCACTATATCTTTGACTTTGCACATCATATTTTTTAATCATGATAATTACTAAACAAGTCAAAAAATAATTATTTTGGCATAACACGTATTGTATTGTTCAGTATAATGAATCAATCATTCAGAAAAAAGGCTTACATATATGGGCTATCCTTGTCTACTTTATAAATATTATTGTTTAATTTATTTAACCTGCTTAGCACGACTATAATAGCCTTTGCATCCATTGAGTAACTCGCAGGCTGATCAGGGTTTACAATGTCTGGCAGCTGATCAGTCATTTCCCCCAAAACACTCTTTGTCACATAAATGAAATGGACTTAATTCAAAGAAAGAACAGTCCATTATATAGGATGTAGCGGGTTAAGGGTTAAATATATAGTGTTACATTTACTGCACATTGTTATATATATTGTTTTTGCTACACGTGATACTTGCCACTGAAGATATATTTTTATTCATAAGATCCTGTTTATATTTTCTTTTTCAATCACATGATCGATCATGTTTCTCACTGGCTATTGTATATGTATTTTTTACCAAATTACAAAACTGAATTGAATAATTATACACCCAAGCTAGCTATTATACATTTTATTTTAGTTTGCAATACAGCCCTGATAATAGGCACTAAAAGTGTGAAATACTGATCAGGCAATACAATCGATAACATCTTCTCCGTTTAAATACCTGTATCATATTTCTTTAGAGTCACGAGTTATGACACAGTTTGTAGATAACTAAAAGTTAACCAGGCATATCATTATTATACTGACAAATACATGTATGGCAAACAAGCAGGAAGATATTTGACATTCATGGGAGAATATAAAAACAAGTTAACAAAGTTTCAACTGTTGGAATAATGGATGAAGGCTTCATGATCGCATGTGATCACAGCAATTTTAGGTAAGGCATTTTGTTATCCAAACTCTCAGTGCTTATTTAATAACTAACTTTTTAAATTTTGTTTTCACATAAAGAATATCTCAACATCTTGGACGTTTGTAACTTATGCCCAGATGTAAACGTTACAAATAATGGAAAATCAGTGTTAACAAATATTGCCATAATAATTCAAGTTAAAACCATAATCAAAACAAAGCAATTCAGGTAACCTAAATGCTAAATATCACAGAAAAGACATTTTAACAGATTTTACAAATGTACTGTGTTAATAATATACTGCATAATGAGCTGATTATTGACAGTTTGTGTTATAAATATCATGATGTGACATTAATAGGATCTATAAATAGATGAATGCCAGGTCATGACATTTCTTGGATCTATAAATAGATACATGTCATGATTATGTAATGATGTGACATTGCTAGGACCTATAAATAGATGCAAGTTATAATAATGACAAGACATGACATTCCTTAGATCTATAAATAGATATAGCGTAACATGTCATTGTAATGTCATGTGACAAATCTAGGACCTATAAATAGATGCAAGTCCTAATAATGACAAGTCTTGACATTCCTTAGATCTATAAATACATGAATGCTATAATAATCATATGACAAGACATGACATTCCTTAGATCTATAAATAGACACAGTGTAACATGTCATGATAATGTCATGATGTGACATTTCTAGGACCTATAAATAGATGCAAGTCATAATAATGACAAGACATGACATTCCTTAGATCTATAAATAGATACACCATAACAGGTCATGACAATATCATGATGTGATAATTTCTAGGACCTATAAATAGATGCAAGTCTTAGAATAATCATATGACAAGACATGACAATTCTTGGATCTATAGATACATCATATCGTGTCATGATAATGTCATCATATGACATTTCTAGAATCTATAAATAGATACATTTCATGTCATGTCCTTTCTAGGATCTATAGACACATGTCATGATAATGTCATAATGTGACGTTTCTAGGATCTATAAATAGATATATGCCATAATAATGACAAGACATGGACAATTCTAGGATCTTTAAACAGATACATGCCATAATAATGACATTTCTTGGATTTATAATTTAAAATTGAACATGTCATGTCATGGTCGGGGGTGAAAGCCATACTGGACTGTACCATACCATACTGTATTGTACATGCCGACGTACTATAACGGAAACTACCGGACATGGCAGATACTCAGTGTCTACGGAAGTGATCAATTTATTTATATCATTTATGATAAGACTTATTATACACAGAAGTAACGAGAACTATCACTGAAGTAACACGAATATCACCACTTTATTTTAATATAAAGCCTAAGTAAAACAAAAGTTCAGAACTCTGTAAAAAAACTGCAGAATCCCAAACCTTCGATGCAGAGACTCATAATATCATCACGTGTGAGCTGTAATTGCCAAGTGTAATAACAATCCATGAACACTTTTGAAGTGAAAGCCAACTGAAGTTCAAGATACAATATTAGAGTGGACAATTCTAAGTCAATTGAACTGAATTGAATTGGCTTTTATAGTTGCACCAACAGTTATGTAAGTCTTTGAAAAACATGTAAAATCTCCATAGTAACACACTTTGGAACCCCAGGGCACAGCCATTTTTGACCTTCGTTTGTATAATATTTTGAAGTCTAGGAGTTGGCGATCATTTATAAACAAAAACTGTCAACATCTGTTCATCGGTTCTTGTGAAGTAGATTTTTTAAAGTGTTGACCATATATGGTAATGGCGGCCATCTTAGATGTCGCATTGACCTAATTTGTATAATTTAGGAAGGCATTGACCTCAGTATCGTCCACGTGAAATTTGGTCAAAATTGGTCAAGTGGTTTCTGAGAAGATGTTGTTTACAAATGCCCTATATAAGTATGTAAAACATGTAAAATCTCCATAGTAACCCAGGACACAGCCATTTTTGACCCTAGTAACTTCGTTTGTACAACTTTTGTAGTTTAGGAGATGGTGATCATTTATAAACAAAAACTTTCAAAATCTGTTTGGCGGTCCTTGAGAAGAAGATTTTTAAGGTTTTGACCATATATGGCAATGGCGGCCATCTTGGTGGTCGATCTACCTAATTTGTATAACTTTGGACTAATTTGACCTCGGTATCATTCATGTGAAATTTGGTCTGAAATGTTCAAGGAGAATTTGTTTAACCAAGAGCTAACAGGCTGACGACGGACGGACAAAAAGTGGTCACAATAGCTCACTTTGAGCCTTCGGCTCAGGTGAGCTAAAAATGACAAAACAATCCATTAAATTACATTGTTATGCTTTCTTCTAAAGTCAGTAATATTAAAGAGTGGCTGTAATATGTCATACATGTTGTTGAAAGTTAATAATACAACTTGTACAATTTAAACATTTAGATTTTGACTATAGTTATTTCCCTTTACAGAAATGCATTATTTTGTGCTTATGGAACCTCTATTGGGTTTAACTTTAAACGCATTGAAAGGTTTTTACTCTGTCACATAATTTTGGGTAAATGCAAGATTGTCGAGCTTCCCTTTGACCACTCTATCACAGGTAAAAACCTTCATGAGGCGAAAGTTATGGTTACTTTGCTTTTACCGTTTTACAAAAATGTCTATTCTAGCTAATCAAATTAGTGTGTGATATCATAGCAGAATATTATACAAGTTGCTGTATATTATTTTTCAGATACTAATAAAGACTTCAGAACATACTAACTAAATATGTGACAGAAGTATCCATTCAGTAACCATGGCAACCCTCAAGCCGACCCTGTCTGATCCCCTTTACACTAACTGGGTAAAGGCAGGGCTCTCACTGCTCTTTACCAGAGAGGGAATTGAGGAATTTGTAAAACGAGGAGTCAACATGTTCCATCAGAATGTCCTCAATAAAATATGGCAGGCACCAAATGTTCTATGCCAAAGTTGTACAACTGCCAATGTCACAACGAGTGGCTGGAAGTGTCCTAATGGTATTTGCCATGAAATACGCAAAGAAATTGTCAACAGCCACAGATTCCAACGACCCTCTTGGAATAACTCGGATGCCAAACAATGGTGCAGAAATCCGTGGGAGTTGGCGAAGTGTTTCATGGCAGAAAAGGGGTACTCGACTGTGTCGTCTGTTAAAGAGACAGACTTTCCAGGGCTGTTGAACGTAGCTATTAACCTCAAAGACTTCAAAAATGTGGTCACAGACAACGTCTCTCTACCAACCAACATTTTCTGCCAGGTAAGTTGATATAGATGCATATGCACATGCCTAGAACGGGAAGATCATAAAGTAACCACATTGGTTGGATGCAGTGGCTGGACAATATAATACTTATTTGACCCTCAATATTTATCTCTACTGAACACAATAATTTTTTCAACACATGAAATGAGTGTCAGTTCCATATATGAGATGTGTATGTTTGGTGTCAATGATAAAATTACATAAATATGACAATTAATAATGCAGTCATATCTATTGGCGCTATACTCGGGGGGCAATGCATTTTTCAAAAGGGGGCCAATTATATGAGGTCATTAAAAATGTATAAAAATATATACCGCATATATGTATATATATTTTTTATATTATATACATTCTACCTCGAAAATGCTTGGGGAACTGGGGGAAAGGAGTTCAAGGCCGGCTACTGGCAAAACGGGGGAGGTTTATTAAGGATGGTATGTGGTATACATGAATATATGCCCAAAACACCGTCTTGGACATTTTTGTTTGGTTTTATAATCCTGTCACTGCATCAGCCCCCTGTGAAAGTAACCAGAAAGCCTTCCTGTGCCACTCGGCCACTTTTTGAAACAAACGAGAAAACAACCGGTACCTAGAACTCATGGAATCGGCCCAAGGTCATCTGATTCCTAATCAGATACTCACAATCTGCATAGATACATGTATACTAAAGGAACAGTAAATCTTATCAGCCATCTTTTATGTAAATTTCATTCCTCTTACAGAGATTATCGATTTGTTCAATACATTGTGATTTAAATGATGGCAAGTTGATAAAAAATCTAAAAATGCAATAAAGCAAAACAAAGCTATGTTGATTCAAACAAAAATCACAACTCTGCAGTTTCTGCTCAAATGTGTCAGATTATTGAACTTGACAAATAGCTAGATTGTTAACAAAGCAAAGTATAGCATTTTAAGCTCCACTGGCCGAAGGTTAACTTTTGCTATATGAACACTCTAGGGCCGTCATTATTAATCGGATCTTTACGAAACTTTGAAAGTATTTTTTATATCAATAAAAGCTCGGACAAGTTTGAAAACCAGCCAGATCGAATTAGTTTTACCGGAGTTATGCCCCTTGTTTTGCTGAAAAATGCCATATTAAGCCTTGTGAACACTCTAGCACCTTCATTTATTACTTGATCTTTACCAAACTAGCACATGTTGTTAGTATCAATAAAAGCTCGGAAAAGTTTGAAAATCAGCCAAATCGGATCAGTAACACCGGAGTTATGGCCCCTGTTTTTCTGACAAATGCCATGTTCTGCCTTGTGAACACTCTAGCACTTTCATTTATTATTTGATCTTTACCAAACTTGCTTAGATTGTTAATACCAATGAAAGCTCGGACATGTTCAAAAACAGTTATATCAGACTAGGAACAGCGGAGTTACGTGCCCTTGATTTATTGAAAAATGCAGTTTTCAGCCTTGTGAACACTCCAGCGCCTTCATTTTGTATTCGATCTTTCCCAAACTTGGCCAGATTGTTGATATCAATGAAAGCTCGGGCAAGTTTGAAAACCAGCCAGATCAAACCAGTAACACCGGAGTTATGGCTATGGCCCCGTTTTAATATTTGGTAATGTGCACTTAAAACCCCAGGGGTCGTGGGTTCTCACTGGAGGAATTTTTTTATTATTTTTTCTCCATTAGAAACCTTGCTTCATGGGTTCAATTTTTTTTATTATTTATTGATTTATTTATTGATTTTCTTTTGTATTTATTTAGATTTTTTGATTTTTTGTTTGATTTTTCTTTGATTTGTTTAATTCTCTTTTTTTTTGGATTTTTTTTCCTCATAAGAAACCTTGGTTCTTTTTCCTTTAATTTGGAGCTTAGAGGCCCTTGTTTGATCAGTTTTACATAGAGTTATAGGGCAGAACTTCAAAAATCTTCTTCTATGAAACTTCAAGGGGTTAATATTTTTTATTTATTATCAGCTTATGGATCCTCTACCAAGTTTGTTCGAATGGTGACCCGGAGCTCAAATTTGGGCCCGCCCCAGTGGTCACAATTTTACATAGACTTATATTAGGAAAAACTTAAAAAATCTACTTCGCTGTAACTGTAAGAGCCAAAGGTTTAATATTTTGCATTTTAGCATCAGCTTATTGTCCTCTACCAATTTTGTTCAAATGGTGACACTGGGGTCAAATTTGGCCCCACCCCATGGATCACAGTTTTACATAGACTGATATAGGAAGAAACTTTAAAAAAAAATCTTCTCTGAAACTACAGGAGCTAACGGTTTAATATTTTGTATTTATTATAAGCTTATGTTCCTCTTAAACAAAATTCAAATGGTGACTCTGGGGTATAATTTGGCCCCGTCCCAGGGGTCACAGTTTTACATAGACTTATATATAGGGAAAAACTTTAAAAATCTTCTTCTCTGAAACTACAAGAGTCAAAGGTTTAATATTTTTATTTACACTCAGCTCATGGTCCTCTACCAAGTTGTTTGAATGGTGACCCTGGGGTCAAATTTGGTCCCTCTCCAGGGGTCACATGCTTTACATAGAGTTACATAGGGAAAAACTTTAAACAAAATCTTCTTCTGTAAACTACAAGAGCCAGAGGTTTAATATGTTGTATTTATTCTATCCCCCCCACCCCAACCCACCATGGACACCATATAGCAAGTAGAGCAAATCAGGCCCTCTTGTTAAACAATTTATTCACAGGCTATAACTCGCGGTTTCTACTCCGACATATTTTATTTTAATTTATCCGCGCTTTCTTCATTAACTTCATATAATAGCCTCTTATGGCGTCAGGTATGGCTGTTTTTTAAATATAGCATTTTAAAATAGTTCAAGGGCCATAACTCTGCACTTTCTAGTCTGACATGATGGCCAGTTTTTGGTCAAAGTACTTCATAAATTAAAATGCATAACTAGGCTTGGTAAAATGCACATGAGTTCAAAGCAACCATGACCTTTAACCTACTGACCTCAAACAATATGGTTTCAACACTCACCAAGGACGAGGGTGTGTGTTATGCTTTTGAGGTTGTTTCAAGGAACATGTATTTCCATATTAGGGCTTAGCGGCCTTGCCCTTTGATCCCTAAATACATCCGTTTATCCTCTCACATAGGGCAATGTACCTATGACATTTCATGAGTGTGGGTATTGTGGTTTTAAATGTTCATGTGGAAGTTAAGGTCATGAAAACCGTAACCTTTTGATCCCAAAAGCAGTATGGCTCCACCTCTCACCAAGTGCAATGTACCAATGAAGTTAGTTTCATGAGTGTGGGTGTTATGGTTTCGAAGTTAGTATGTATATTCATCAAAGATGATGGCCACCATGACCTTTGACATACTGATCCCAAAAGCAATAGGGTTTCTATTTTCACCAAGGGCAATTTATGAAGTTTCATGAGTGTGGATGCTATGGTTTCAAAGTTATTGCCTGGGATCCATAATTGCTTATGGACTGACGGACAACTCCATACCATAATAAATCCTGTGGGTGAATACAAATGTGACCCTATGGAGTTATGTCAATTTGTATTACCCAGGGTCATTGTTTGTACACCATCATATGAATTTACATGCATAATATCAGAACACCAGGCCTTGTACTGTAAGAAAAGAAGATGTTTTTAAGTTAAGTTTTTCCTATGTACATATGTAACACTATAGCCTAGCAGGGCATATACACCTGTACTTGGCAAGGTTGAAGTTCCAGGATAAACCTATTTCAAGCGGAAATAATTTATAAAATATGAATCAGAAAGTAAGGGCCTTTACAAGATGTATTCTTTGGATCATGTTGAAGAAGTGTGCAAAGTTTTATTGTACACCTAATACTTTGATAGTTATAACATACAATCACTTGTATTTGTTTGCTTTGTATGGGGCTTTACGTCATTTTCAGCACATTTAAGGGTATATATGATGATCGATTTTTTATGATGGAGGCAGACCAAACAATTTTCCGGGTAGAACCAGTAATGTACACTTTCCACCATCCGTCTTGCAAGGTTAAGTTCCAGGTTAAAACTGTTTTCAAGGGAGAATAGTTAAAATAATATGAACCAGAGAGTTATGGGCATTTATCAGATGTATTATGTGATCATGCTGAAGATGTGTACAAAGTATCATTGTCATAGATCTAATACTTTGAAAGTTATTAGCCACAATCAGTTGCCGGGTAAAAGTTAACGGACAGACAGACATACAGACGGACGGTCGGACGGATGACAGTCAACTCGGCATCCCATAAGCTGTGCTGGCCGCATCTGCTGGCTTGCGTCCGGTAGAGCTAAAAATGTATACAAAAGCACCGCCTAATGGGGCATTATACGCCCATTTCCTTCAGGTTAATATGTTAGTTACTCAAACCTATTTATATTACAACAATTGTGAAACAGGCGTATATATGACTTATACGAATCACTCTCATTGGGTTATTATGTAAAAAACATTTTATGAGTGTAGGTGTTTATAATGTGCAGAATGCATATTTCCGTATAAGGTCACTGTGACCTTGACCTCTGACCCCAAAAGCAATAGGGTTTCGCATCTCATCTATGGTAATATTCCTATGAAGTTTTATGAGTGTAGGTGTAACGGTTTTGAAGTTATTGTGAGGAATGCATATTTCCATATAAGGTCACCTTTGACCTATTGGTCCCAAAACATGGGGTTCCTCCTATCATCTATATGGGCAATGTACCTATGAAGTTCATGAGGGTGGGTATCATACTCGTGCGGAATGCAAAAGTGAACATATGGACGGACGAACCCATACCATAATACGTCCCGTTTTTCACACGGGCGTATCGAAATCCAACTGTGAATACCGAGTTACCTGGGATTGTATGTACATGTATTATATGATGAGAATGCTATCGTTTTACCTCTAATATCTCAAAAATAACTGCAAGATTATTAACTATTTTAAATTCTAGATCTCGGAATTCATTAATATCCACATCAGTGTCCTTGTTATCTGCTGCATATGGATGTTTAGCTTCATCTATTACAAATTTTATTTCTTCAAAATAGTTTGTATCTTTTGACAGAGAGTTAAATTTCATTTAAATTCAATTTCCAACATGCCCTGCCATTTATAAGTTGTTGGAATTCAAACTGTATATAGATCATAGAATGATCAGTATGGTAACCAGGGAGTATTTTTCATTATCTAAGTCATTATTTTAATGATCTGCAATAGAAAAACGGCTGGCTCCGGGGCCTCCAGCAAATAATTAAATTATATTTCCTACAATAACTTTTAAAACAGCGTCACTGCATTCGGTTGTTTGTATTAACATAATTAAACATAACCAGGATAAAGTCACTATAAATGCGTTATCATATTGTTTTATTTTTCTCCCAACTTACATAAGATGCTGGGAGTATCCCTATTTCATGCATTTACATGTATAAGACCACTGGAAGATAGAATCAGATCAAACTGTCAATACTGGTAGTATTTTCCTATTTCTATGGGGATTTTTGTTGGTCGGGTAATGATTTAATTGGAAATAACAAAGCCTAAGTAAGTGTGTTCTGTTTATAAGCACATCCAGATGTCCTTGTGTATATTTTAATATGCGTATATGAAAAATTATATGAATACCCAACATGTGATAACCACTACAGAATATAAAGCACAGATCGAATTATTAATGTGTTGTGGGTGGGGTATAACCATATCTTTATTTCGAATATTTACCATATTTTGTCCGCCATCTTGGATCTTGTGGCAGCCATCTTGAAAATGATCGAAATTGCAATGACTCAGGTTATTTTTCATTTGAATATAATATTTGCAAGCACTGTGCAAAATATCATACTTGTATCACAATCTGAACTATTTGCCAGTTATTTCCTCCGCTAGGTGATATTAGATGTGTAACACCCTCAGAATGGCAAATATGTGACACGACAAAGCCATCACTTATTGTAAGTAACTGAATATTGTATGAAACAAATCTTTTGACTGATGTGAATCTGATTCCAAACATGGTGTGTAATATAATTCTTCTATTTGATGGTACATACTAGCATAACAATTAATACCGTATTTTCCCTAATAAGAGCACTGCCCCTAATAGCAGAGCCCCACCCCACCCCAACATGCCCCAACCCTAACATGCCCCACCCCAACATGCCCCACCCGACCTCCAACATGCCCCACCCCACCCGTCACACAAATTTCAAAAAATAGGTAAATAAATAAAAACACGTATCCGTGGATACACATGTCTTGCCTAACAAGGACAGGACTTATAAACAAGAGCACCGAAAACGGTGCAGATGCTCGACTTTGGTGAAGTTAAAATTGATTAATGAAACAGACGGATTTCTATCAATTTATTAATTAATCTATTAAGTTATCTGCCATCGTTGAAAAAGCAACACCTCATGTCTAGTGTTTCTTCGAAAGGCGATACAAAAATGGCAGGCTACTGGCAAGTGTTTGTTCTCCACAAATTAATATAGTTTTAGAGGCGAGAGTGGGGGTGGAGGGAGTGTTTGTATGGTGGAATATGGTATGAAATTTAACTTCTTTTGTTTAGGAAAGAAAAAGTATTTTAATATTTTACTTTAATAAAACAATATTACCCTCTAAAGCGTAGGACAAGGTCATAGAAGAAACCCATGTGTCCAAAAAGATGCACTACCCAAGACACAACTATGTGAAAATAGAAATGTTTGTATTCCAAAGATTAAACTATAAACTAAGTTTGAACTATCTAGTCGCTAAATGCAAAAGTTAAATGAAAACTTATTAAGTTATCTCCCTTTGCTTGGAAAGTGAAGGACAAACCAGCATGTTCTATACCACGTTGCGATGTATTAGCCAAGATACAACTATAAGCAATGTTTGAAAGGTTTGGTGCATATAGTTTGTGAGAAAGTGACCTTAACGCAAAACCTGAATGTTGACGCCTTCGCCGCCGCCGGAAAAGCAAAACCTATGTCTCTTTTTTCCTTCTTATTTGTATACTTGTACATTTGCCAAGTTAAAAAACAAAACAAATTGAACAAGAGGTCAATGCCCTTGAAGCTCTACTGATAGATTTTTGATAGCTAGATCAGCATTATTGTGAAGTTTCATGAACATCTGTCAAGTAGTTTCAGAGGAGTAGTCGCTACAAGGTTTTACTATATAACAGTATGTAAACAAAGATGGCAACGGCAGCCATATTTAATGTTGAATCTAAACAATTTTCAACACAGATTAATATCATGTCACGCTGATCATTTTAGAAAAAGTCCCATATCAATATCACTTACAGTTTTCAAGAAGTAGTCGCTACAAATTTGTTTTTTAAAAATATATTTTTAGTCGTGGCGGCCATCTTGAATTTACGGCCGACCTGAAATTTAAATAGGATCAACTAGATATCCAGAGCAACATTCTTTTGAAGTTTCATGAAAATCCATTATTTAGTTTTAGAGGAGTAGTCGATACACGCTTTTACTATATGACTCATTGTAAACAAAGATGCAGCCATGTTTAAAGATGAATCGAAATGATTTTCGACACTGACCAACCTCATGTCACGCTGATCGCTTAAAAAAAAGTCCCATATCAATAGCATTTAAAATCCATTTTTAGCCATGGCGGCCATCTTGAAATTTTGCTAGGATCAACTAGACGTCAAGAGCAACATTCCTGTGAAGTTTCATGAAAATCTGTCAAGTAGTTTCAAAGGAGTAGTCGCTACAAATGTTTATTGTATAAATCAACAAAGATGGCCGCTGGAAAAAGTCCCATATCAATATCACTTATAGTTACAAAACTATTGAATAATCTATATTAAGCTTTGGCGGCCATCTTGGATTTCACATCAAAATGACTTTTTGCTAGGATTAATTAGACTTCATGGGCAACATTTATTTAAAGTTTCATGAAAATTCATCCAGAAGTTTCAGAGGAGTAGTCGCTACAAAAAAAGTTTACGGACAGACAGACGGACGACGGACACGGCACCACGGCATAAGCTCTGCTACAAGTTTTTACTATACACCTCTATATAAATAAAGACGGCCGCTGGCATCCACATTTAATGTCGAATCAACATGATTTTCGACAAGGACCAACATCCTGTCATGCTGATCATTTAAAAAAAAGTCCCATATCAACATCACTTATAGTAAACAAAGATGGCCGCTGGCAGCCATGTTTAAAGTCGAACTGATATGATTTTCGACAATGATCAACATCATGTCCTGCTGATCGTTTTGGAAAAAGTCCCATATCAATATCACTAATAGTTTTCAGGAAGTAGTCGCTACAGCATTGGAGGCCATCTTGGAATTCACATCAACATGACTTTTTGCTAGGATCAAAGAATCATGAAAATCCATCCAGTAGTTTCAGAAGAGAAGTGGCTACAAAAAATGTTTACAGACGGACAGACAGACGGACGGACGACGGACACCGCATAAGCTCTGCTGATCTTTGATCGGTAAAGCTAAAAATGACATTGCAATTGAATTGTGTGTATATTGGACCTTATGATACCCCTTACAACTTCCACCCCCACCCACTACCCACCACCACCACCACCACAACACACACACACACACATACAGGAGAAAAACGTATTATTATACACTGTAATCCCTTCACCAAAATATTCATTTGAGACATAATTAAAACAAGAGGTCAATGACCTTGAAGCTCTACTGATAGGGTTTGATAGCTGGATCATCATTCCTGTGAATTTTCATGAAAAATGTGAAAGTAGTTTCAGAGGAGTAGTCGCTACAAGTTTTTACTATATTACTCTATGTAAACAAAGATGGCCGCTGGCAGCCATGTTTAATGTCGATTCAAAATCATTTTCAACCATGATCAACATAATATGCTGATCATTTTAGAAAAAGTCACATATCAACATCACTTACAGTTTTCAAGAAGTAGTCGCTACAAATTTGTTTTTTTAAGATCTATTTTTAGCCGTGTCGGACATCTTGAATTTCCGGCCAACCTGAAAGCTTCCTAGGATCAACTACTAGACATCAAGAGCAACATTCCTAGTTTCAGAGGAGTAGTCGCTACAATATTTTACTATAAAACTGTATGTAAACAAAGATGGCCGCTGGCAGCCACGTTTAAAGTCAAATCAAAATGATTTGCGACAAGGACCAACACCATGTCATGCTGATCATTAAAAAAAAATCCCATATCAATATCACTTGTAGTTTTCAAGAAGTAGTCGCTACAAATTTGTTCTTAAAGATCTATTTTTAGCCGTGGCGCAAATTGACATTACGGCCGGCCTGAAATTTTGGTAGATCAACTAGACTTCACGAGCAACATTCCTATGAAGTTTCATGAAAACCCGTCAAGTAGATTCAGAGGAGTAATCGTTACAAGTTTTTTACTATATAACTCTATGTAAACAAAGATGGCCGCTGGCAGCCATGTTTAATCTCGAATCAAAATGATTTTCAACAAGGACAATCATGTCATGCTTAGCATTTTAGAAAAAGTCCCATATCAACAATTCACTTATAGCGTTCAAGAAGTAGTCGCTACAAACTTGTTTTTCAAAAATCTATTCTTAGCCGTGGTGGCCATCTTGAATTTGCGGCCGACCTGAAATTTTTCTAGCATCAACTAGATATCAATTGCAAAATGCCTGTAAGTTTCATGAAAATCCGTCAAGTAGTTTCAGAAGAGTAGTCGTTACAAGTTTTTACTATATACCTCTATATAAATAAAGACGGCCGCTGGCAGCCATGTTTAATGTCGAATCAACATGATTTTAGACAAGGACCAACATCCTGTAATGTTGATCATTTCAGAAAAAGTCCCATATCAACATCACTTATAGTTTTCAAGAAGTAGTCGCTACAAACATGTTCTATAAAAAATATTTTTTTAACCATGGCGGCCATCTTGAATTTCCTGCCGACCTGAAATTTTGCCAGGATCAACTAGACATCAATCAAGAGCAACATTCCTTTGAAGTTTTTTGAAAATCTGTCAAGTAGTTTCAGAGGAGTCGTCGATACAAAAAAAAGTTTACCGACAAACGGACGGACAGACACAGCACCACGGCATTGGTTCTGCTGATCTTTGATCAGTAGAGCTAAAATAATTGACACCCTGTTACCCTACCACCACCACCCACCCCCTCCAACCACATGGAAGACGTCAGACGTTTAAATAATAAATCATGTAACATGCTGTGTATCTCATTCATAGATGACTATTATACCACTTAATGTGAAAAAGTATGGACAAATGACACTGTATAATTGAATTATTAGTGTCTTTAATGCCCCAGACCCCAGACCCCACTGATGACGTAGGAGGAAACAAATGTACACAGTTCATTTGAGACATAACTACAACAAAAAATCACCCCCACCTCAACAACCCTGGGCCCCACGGGTCAGACGTCCGAGTTTGCGAAATAATAAAATCGTTTGATATATTGTTTATCTTTCTTAGGCAAGTTATTTGCAAAATTGAAAATGTAATTGAAGTTTTAGTGTATTTGACCATTTGACCATTTGACCCTACCCCAGCCCTCCTGAGGGCCCCTGGGCTCGGAGCCAAAGTTAATGTTGCTCTTGAACATCATATGGTGAATTCATATCCTAAGTTTCGTTGAATTCCGTTCAGCGGTTTAGGAGGAGATATTAATTATTTATTTATTTATTAGGCACGGACAACAAGAAATACCATCTTGCATACATCCACGTTCAAAGTCTCAGACCAAGACTTGATATCCTACACTGACATCATGATCCAACTCTTGTCCGATGCAAACACTCTGGCTACAGACAAGCAAGCAGTTGATGCCATTGCCAAGTTGTTACAGGTGAGATATAGAATTATAACTACTGTTCAATATTTACAGACCCACATGCCATAGATGCCATTGCCAAGTTGTCACAGGTGAGTTATAGAATTATAACTACTGTCCAATATCAACAGACCCACGTGCCATAGATTCCAAAGATAAATTGTCACAGGTGAGATATTATGGAAGGGGATATCCGCCACAAGAATATCTTGTCACAAGTACCACAACATTCGTTCGCTTAAATACACTTTTATTCTGTGTATTAAACATATTTGGCTAGCATCTGGAATAAAACACCGATTCAGTTTTTCAACATTTCGCGTCATTCATTCACACTATGCGTATTTAAAATAAAAATCTGTCAAAACCACAACTTTACCTAACCTCTGTGCTCAAACTCTCCAAAGAAATAATCCTGAAAAACACAGTAAAATACGTACTATTCATGACAACAGACATACTACTTTAATCTCAGGTTAGATTTAACAATGAAATAACAACTAATCTTAGGAAAAACACATGCAAACTAGAAACTTTGGATTTTTTCAAGGAACTTTTTTAGTACCCTACGACCCGGAAGTTCTTCCTGATTGGTCTGACACCATTTATAAATGAGTCGCGACATTTGTCAAGAATATTTATCAAATACATCTAACTGACCATTTTGGTTGACCGAATGGAAAATCAGATGCTTTTGCAAGGACCTATTATCTTTTCGGTTCAATTCCAGCATGCAAAGCACCATTCGGCTAATAGAAATCAAGGATTTTAAGACGTGTTATACAAAACTATAAAAAATGCCAAAATAAATGAACCGTTTGTTATGTTTCCATCAAGTAAAGTTTTCAAACATTGTCTTCTATATACCAAACTAAAATATACACATAATGTGAGGTGTAGACATAAAAATCTCTCATGCATGAAATTTCTTCATTTTTCATGGAGAAACAGACATTCTGTTAAATTCCAACAATTTTGAGGCACAAAATAGACCATAAGGCTGCTTTAGAGCACATTTACATGCACCAATAAAATATACCGTTTGGCTATAAAATGCCAGAAAAAAAGAGACAAATTAAAGTAATGACTCAAAAGCTAAGCCTACCCTATATGCCTGTACCAGTTTTAAAGCCAACTGATACATTCAAGTCTTGGGCAACAGCAACACAATCTGAATCACACACCAGTATAGTATATATTTCAGTGGATTATACCATTATCTCTAACAAAATACCAAATTAATATCTTCTATTACAATTGTATGCCATTGCATAGTGACTTCATCTGAATTAATGAAGAAAAATTTGACGGATTTACACCATGTTTAGCAAAAAACAAAACATAAATGCTGAATTCCATACATTTCTGTATATTTCAGTTTCAGATTGTAAAACCCAGCATCGCGTACAAAATTTACAGGTTATCAGGCTTTCGATACAAAGTAAGACTCCTCCTAGAGTCGAGTCATGTCAAAATGTCAATACTGATACATTTTCAGATTTTAGCCTCATACGGTACCTTAAAATAATAAAATTGCCATTTATTGTAGGAATTGTGACACATCTATTAGCTTTTGTCACTAATCGACTTAAAGACACTTGAGAGCCCACTTAAAGTGCTTTAGGGCCACTATAAATTACTAGGATCCCCAAATTCCACCCTAAAACACACACATTATATTTCAATTGCAAAAAAACATGTTCTTTTGTAAAATTCAAAAATTTAACATCAGCTTTTTTTTTGTCTCACTCAGCTGCAATCTTTCACAGGAAAAATCAACTGGATTTGGCCATAAATAAGAAAAATGCATTTTGTCCATCTAGGTGTCAGACCGGTGAAAATCAGTCCATTGATAGGCTATATTTGGAGATCAGTCACAAGTTCCACAACATTCGTTCGTTTAAATACACTTTTATTCTGTGTATTAAACACATTTGGCTAGCAAACGGTCCCATATCTGGAATAAAACACCAATTCAGTTTTTCAACATTTCGCGTCATTTATTCACACTATGCGTATTTTGAAATAAACATCTATCAAAACTACATCTTTACCTAACCTCTGGGCTCTTACTCTCCAAAGAAATAATCCGGAAAAACACAGTAAAATACTTACTGTTTATGACAACAGATATACTACTTTAATCTCAGGTTAGATTTAACAATGAAATAAAAACTAATCTTGGGAAAAACACATGCAAACTAGAAACATTGGATTTTTTCAAGGAACTATTTTAGAATCCTACGACCCGGAAGTACTTCCTGACTGGTCTGATACCTAAATAAAAGATGGTGTCAGACCGGTGAAAATCAGCAAATTGAACACAATGCAATATATGCTATATTTGGAGATCAGTCACAAGTTCCACAACATTCGTTCGCTTAAATACACTTTTATTCTGTGTATTTAACACATTTGGCTAGCAAACGGTCCCATATCTGGAATAAAACACCGATTAAATTTTTCAACATTTCGCGTCATTCATTCACACTATGCGTATTTTGAAATAAACATCTGTCAAAACCACATCTCTAATTAACCTCTGTGCTCATACTCTACAAAGAAATAATCCTGAAAAACACAGTAGAATACTTACTATTCATGACAACAGACAACTACTTTAATCTCAGGTTAGATTTAACAATGAAATAACAACTAATCTTGGGAAAAACACATGCTAGAAACTTCTGATTTGATCAAGGAACTATTTTAACATCCTACGACCCGGAAGTACTTCCTGACTGGTCTGACACCTAAATGAGTAGCGACATTTATCGAATACATCTAACTGACCAATAAGGTTGACCAAATGGAAAAGCAGATGCTTTTACAAGGACCTATTATATTTTCGGTTCAATTCCTGCATGCAAAGAACCATTCATCTAATAGAAATCAAGGATTTTAAGACGCGTTATACAAAACTATAAAAAATGCCAAAATAAATGAACTGTTTGGTATATTTCCATCAAGTAACATTTTTAAACAATGCCTTCTATATACCAAACTAAAATATACACATAATGTGAGGTGTAGATATCAAAATCACTCATGCATGTAATTTCTTAATTTTTCATGGAGAAACAGATATTCTGTTCAATTACAACACTTTTGAGGCACAAAATAGACCATAAGGCTGCTTTAGAGCAAATTTACATGCACAATGTCCAATAAAATATACAGTTTGGCTATAAAATGCCAGAACAAAAAAGACAAAATTGAAGTAATTACTCAAAAGCTAAGCCTACCCTATATGCCTGTACCAGTTTTAAAGCCAACTAATACATTCAAGTCTTGGGCAACAGCAACACAATCCGAATCACACACCAGTATAGTATATATTTCAGTGGATTATACCATTATCTCTAACAAAATACCAAATTAATGTCTTAAATTACAATTGTATGCCATTGCATAGTGACTTCATCTGAATTAATGAAGAAAAATGGGTCGGATTTACACCATGTGTAGCAAAACATAAAAAATAAATGCTGAATTCCACAAATTTCTGTATATTTCAGTTTCAGATTGTAAAACCCAGCATCGCATACACAATTTAAAGGTTCTCAGGCTTTCGATACAAAGTAAGACTCCTCCTAGAGTCGCGTCATGTCAAAATGTCAGTAACGATACATTTTCAGATTTTCGCCTCATACGGTACCTTAAAATAGCAAAATTGCCATTTATTGCAGGAATTGTGACAGATCTATTAGCTTTTGTCACTAATCCACTTAAAGACACTTGCGAGCCTACTTAAAGTGCTTAAGGGCCACTCCAAATCAATAGGATCCCCAAATTACACCCTAAAACACACACATTCTATTTCAATTGCAAAAAAACATGTTCTGTTAAAAAAAAATCAAAAATTTAACATCAGCTTTTTTTGTCTCACTCAGCTGCAAACTTTCACAGGAAAAATCAACTGGATTTTGCCATAAATAAGAAAAATGCATTTTGTCCATCTAGGTGTCAGACCGGTGAAAATCAGCCACTGAACACAATGCAATATAGGCTATATTTGGAGATCGATCACAAGTTCCACAACATTCGTTCGCTTAAATACACTTTTATTCTGTGTATTAAACACATTTGGCTAGCAAACGGTCCCATATCTGGAATAAAACACCAATTCAGTTTTTCAACATTTCGCGTCATTCATTCACACTATGCGTATTTTAAAATAAAAATCTGTCAAAACCACAAGGAACTATTTTAGCACCCTACGACCCGGAAATACTTCCTGACTGGTCTGACACCTAAATAAAAGATGGTGTCAGACCGGTAAAAATCAGCCCATTAAACACAATGCAATATATGCTATATTTGGAGATCAGTCACAAGTTCCACAACATTCGTTCGCTTAAATAGAGAATATTATGTCAGTGCCATTTACTATCAAGTTTATTAGGCGGGGCTTAGAAAACGAAGAATGGTGAGGCTCTGCCGAGCCATTCTTCGTTTTCGTGCCGAGCCTAATAAACTTGATAGTAAAAGGCACTGACATAATATTCTATGTATCATGTAGATTATCCACATGTTCTGTATGAATTACTATTATTACCTATTTCTCCGAATGTTACGCTTATCGAGGACGCCGCCATGTTGTTGTTTTTTGTTTGTTTTATGACGTCTGGCAACGTTACGTGCATGACGTCAGATAACGTTACGTACAATAAACGCCGAGGGATTGCGCAATGATTTGCTCTATTGGTCATAGGCAAATAAAGCAAAATTTAATAGGTCACCCCTTTACTGGGCAGAAAAGTGCACATCTGCATGATAAATACATTTTTATTCTGTGTATTAAACACATTTGGCTAGCAAACGGTCCCATATCCGGAATAAAACACTGATTCAGTTTTTGCAACATTTTGCGTCATTCATTCCCACTATGCGTATTTTGAAATAAACATCTGTCAAAACCACATCTCTACCTAACCTCTGTGCTCATACTCTCTAAAGAAATAATCCTAAAAAACACAGTAAAATACTTACTATTCATGACAACAGACACTGAAATAAAAACTAATCATGGGAAAAACACATGCAAACTAGAAACTTCGGATTGTTCAAGGAACTATTTCATCACCCTACGACCCGGAAGTACTTCCTGACTGGTCTGACACTATGTCTTACTTGCAGATATTAGCTGATTAGACCAATTAAAGCGCCCGCTAACGACAAGTCGATTTTCTTCACGCTTTTCTTCACGCTCATAAAGTTGACATTTGCATGATGTCATGTTGTTAATAAACGCATAACATAAATTGTTAATGCACCTGCTGCTTCTCGCAAGTTCAAAGTAAGAAATTAACCTTGAAATAAAATAAAAATAGCTGATTTGAAAGTCTCATAGAATCTCTCAAAGTATCGCCTTGATCGCCCCAACATGAGGGGCGATTTCAAACTTTTAATTTCCCCAGGCCATACTTCTGAATCCGCGTAGCATAGGTGTAGCGAAGAAATCAGAAGCAGGCCGGGTGACAGAGGCTACGTACCATACCGCAATATGTACCCATAGTTGTCGTTCCTTGCATACACATACATCTCTGTCAACGTCTCACCAAATACCAAGAATCTTGGCAAACGTTGGAAAACGGTAGAAATGCAAAATTTCTTGATGACACTAATATGTTTCGGAATTAACTTCTTATGACATGCTTATATTACAAAGAAAACAAATTTTCGGCTTGAATGTTTTAAATATACAGTACATTATGCTCAGGATTATATTGCGGTAGAATAAAGGGTTGTACTTTCGCATATCACTACGCCGTCATAACTTTAAAATAGGCACCACCAAATCGCCCCCATAGCGTAACAGTACAGCGATTTGCTTACCAGCACTTTCCAACATCACATAGATCTTAACAACTTACTGAAACGAAAGTTCTAACCTATACTATATATCAAAACGTAGATAAGTCGTGTTTCTTTCGATTGTTTACATGTCAATCAACAGCCGATAGTTGGGGGTGTGACGGTGTAGAATTTCTGTAGCTATTTTTATATTTTAGCTATGGTCATGTGACAAATTATCATGTGATCGCGGACTACTTTCTTAGAAGTTGACAGAGGTCAATGTAATAGCCTCTGGGAGAAATTGACCATACCGTACATTCCGAAATATAACGGAAATAGCAGTTGCGTGTTACGGAGAATACCGAACGTAGTAATGAATAGTTTAGTGACGAATCGAATAGAGATTAACGGTTAAAGTAGGATGTAATATATTTAACAACTCAAGATGTTCATCCATTTATTTATATCATATATTAGAACAATTAGCATGCATACATGAAATCTATACATCAGATGTGATTGGATAATAAGTAAAATCCGTGCCGTACTATCAGGAGTAAGTATACTTACTCCCTGGTACTATACATCGTTTGTGTAACAGGTAACATAAATAAAGATGTAATGTTATCACAGTTTTAAATACGAGTACATATCAGACATGGGATCAATTACATTGCCAAGAAATTAATTAAAATGGTAAATTAGAGGGGTGAAAAACACTAAGGCAGATTTCAAGTGGCATTCACGCATCTTAACACAGCAGACATACAGACTAATCAGCAATATTTATACCAATAATAAAAAGATTATCTTTGGCAAGCATTTGTTAATCTATTGACATCTTGTCTATAAAATATTGATTTAGATGTAACTGAACTGTTTTTAAAACAATAATTACATGCATTACATGCACATTTGGGGAGTAATTAATTAGATTATCAATATTTTTAATTGAAATCTTTTATCACAGGGTACATCATGGGAACTATCAAAGGCCGTTCATAAATTAGAAGAGATTAACTACGCACCACAAACATCTCTTTATCATTCCATAGAATTATTTTCATCAAAGACTTTATTTATTTTATAATTATCCTAATTCAAGGAAGTTTTTTTCTTTTAGCCACATCGCCACCGAAAAGGTCTTAGATAATGTATCGCAAAAAATGCGTCGGGGAAAGGTTTGTTAAACTAATGATATGATTTTCTGAAGCACGTACAGACCTTATAACAATTATTTTTTATTAGGTCTGCCTAAGTTAGTAACATCTCGAGTTATGTCTGAGAACAATAATTATCACAGCTCAATTATAGATATATGATTAAGATAAAATATGTATAAACTATCATTTTCATCCATCTTTCTGTCTGTCTGTCTGTCTTTATGTCCGTCCGTCCGTCCGTCTATCTATCTCTCATTTCAACTAAATGCCAATAATATTATTTCAGTTATCATAGTCTGTTCTTTTATTCTATTTTACATCCTATATAGCTCTATTAGTCACGTTAAACTAAGCTAAACTATTCATTACTACTTTCGGTATTCTCTTTACTACGCACCTGCTATCTCCATTATATTTTAGAATGTACGTACCAGCTTTTACCCACAACCTTTCGTAAGGTTCGCTTTTATTGTGTCGGTAATAAATTTCTAAGCAGAGTTGTCGTTTCTTAACAGTCCGAACGGTAGGAAAGCATTAAATTGTGTATTTCTAGTCTGATAAGAAATCATAACATGGTGTACAGTATCATTATTTGTAAAGAAGAAATTAATATTTTAAAACGTTACACGTGAAATAATGAAACCAAGGATAATTGAATGTTAAATGTAACCATGCAACAATGCAAAAATGCAACAATGCAATATCTGGCAATTTTTAAAAAAAGGCAAAATTAATGAATTTAGCGTTTAACAAATTAGGAAATTACAAATCTAGTATTTAGAATGGAATAAGGCATATATGCAAGTTCAAAATGCCAAATACAATGGCGGATACCCCGCTCCATAAAATATAGAATTATAACTACTGTCCAATAACTACAGATGATCATGCCATATAAGACGTCAAGGACAAGTTATCACAGGTGAGATATAGAATTATAACTACTGTCCAATAACTACAGATGAACATGCCATATTAGACGCCAAGGACAAGTTATCACAGGTGAGATATAGATTTATAACTACTGTCCAATAACTACAGATGAACATACCATATAAGACGCCAAGGACAAGTTATCACAGGTGAGATATAGAATTATAACTACTGTCCAATATCTACAGATCAACATGCCATAGATGCCAAGGACAAATTATCATATTAATAGAAAGGTATCTTCAGTCTTTTTTAAAAAATACATTTATAGATTTTTCTTTGTATAGATAAACAAACTGGACATTTTGTCACAGTAAGGTAAGGTCATTTCAGTCAACTTACATAAATACCACAAACGCTCATTTTAGCTTAATTAACCATTTTGGAACAGATAACTTAATCACAGGTCTAATTAAAGGTAACTTTTTTTTGACAAAGGAACCCTTGGAAATTGGTACGGATCAATTTGTTAATTAAACTGTTTTTAATGGCTTAGGTTTAATGGTCCTTAATTGTCTTAGGTTATTTCAAGTCACTGGTACATATCTTAATCTAAGGGTTGACCCAAAGGAGCTAGATACATATACATTTACCATATTTTCAACCCAAGCTGACTTTGTCACACAAATTAGCCACAACATCTACAAAACGTAATTTGAATCAAATTATGAAGTACCTTTAAGGAAACCATTGGCCAGTTGTTTTATTGTGATATGCATTGTATTATTTGTAAATAAATCCTATTGTACTATAACCAGGCAACAGCAGTGTGGTTACTTAAGTAACTTGTCTGAAAATTTATACTTCTTAAATTTAAGTTTTCAGGGTGGACTTCTCGAATGATTCTCGAATGATTCTAGACTCGACAGTTGGAAACAAACTTTTCTCAGCTAGGTGGTGCCGGGGTGGGGGGCGGGGGTCCTACCCCTCTGCCTCTAGCGGAATTTGCAGTGGTTGTATTCTACCCCGGCAACCACACGGAGAAAGCTGAATATGAAGACAGTTCAAAATTTGGGTTACAAGCCTTTATATATATTATTACTATTGGGGTTCTGATTGCTGGTTACCTGTTTCAATGCACTGTTAACAGTCAAACATATCATGTTATTGTGAGTGTGTAGACTTAGATACTGTGCAACAAATTTACCACCAAGTTAATAGTATGAACAAGTTATTAGATATAACTGATTTCAGTCTTGTTTTGGATTCCTTAAAAAATCAGACTATATAATTCACTTTTGAATTTGAAGGGAATTTGTTTAACTTCATATACATAGTTTATTTTATTACCATATTATCCTTTATTTGTAACTAGTTCTACCTATACATTTTAACATAATTTTCAATAATTTGCCATTTTATTTTCATCGGTTTTCTACAATATGACCTAATTATGTGTCGCCTTACAACCCCATTCATTCATTCATTCATTCATTCATTCATTCATTCATTCATTCATTCATTCATTCATTCATTCATTCATTCATTCATTCATTCATTCATTCATTCATTCATTCATTCATTCATTCATTCATTCATTCATTCATTCATTCATTCATTCATTCATTCATTGTTTGTGTGGTGTTTTACGTCATTTTCAACACATGTAAGGTTATATATGATGTTCGATTTTTGTGGTGCAGGTATACCACCCACTTTTCCTGGGTAGAACCAGTACTATACACCTCCTGACATCTATAAAAATCGACTCATCCTCACTTACAAGTTGAGCTCCCAGTGGGAACCGAACCCGCAGTGGTGAGAGGCAAAGGTTTACAACACAACATCGTTAACCATTCGGCCACGGAGAAGCCTTCATTCATTCATTCATTCATTCATTCATTCATTCATTCTTTCTTTCTTTCTTTCTTTCTTTCTTTCTTTCTTTCTTTCTTTCTCTTTCTTTCTTTTTTTCTTTCTTTCTTTCTGCTGGTTTGGGGCTGATTCTGAGAGTTCCAGGCAAATGTACATACATCTATATCACAACATCAATTGAATATATTTACTTTTAGATCAAGACTGGGGTGTTGACTGTGTCTGAAGAAGATGAAACAAAACTACGGGCTGAGGCAATGAAGGCACTAGAAGAGAAAAGACAAGAATCAATAAAAGAAATTCACAAAGAGGGCAAAGAGCAAACTGAACAAATCAGAGTTGAGGGGCAAAAAGCAGTAATGAGTTTGGAGGAAAAAAGCAAAGAAGAAAGGAAACACATAAATAAAGAGGGCCAGAATGTATTAACAAGTATTGAAGCGAAAAGCAAAGATCACATTGAACAGATCGAAAAGGAGAGGCAGAAGATACTCAAAGATAAAGAAGAAGCAGTAAAAGACATTCAAAAAGAGGGGAGAGAACAAATTGAACAGATCAACATAGGGAGACAACTGACGGAGACAGAGTCTGAACAGAAATACATAAGAGATCAGAAAGGTAAGTGTGTAATACATGTCCAAAATTGTTCTAAATATACATACCCATAATTGTTCCGTATGCTATGTCTTGCCAATGACGCACCCTCGGAAATAATGCTCTTTGCCATCCCAGTGTCCAAGCGGTGATACAAGGATTGAAAACCGGCGTAACTAATAGTACTGTCAAAGATACATTTTTTACATTTTAACAAAGTGCAGTGTGTAATGTTTGTTTGTTTGTTTGGAGTTTAACGTCATTTATAAGCACATTTTAGGCTATGGATGATAGTCGATTGTTAGCGGTGGAAGCAGACCACACAAGTTTTCTAGGTAGAACCAGTACTGTATACCTCCTGGCATCTGCAAGAATCAACACTTTCTCACTTACAAGTTCAGCTCCAATGGAATTAGAGCTCGCAGCAGTGAGAGGCAAACATGTTTACAACGCATTTCGCCACGGAGACGCTTTAGGGAGACGATAAGGTTTCAAACTCAGCGTCTTTACCCTCTCAACCATGGAGGTTTAGTGGTAGAGTGTCCGCCTCACATGTGGGAGATCGCGGGTTCAATTCCCAGCCAGGTCATACCAAAGACATCATAAAATAGCTCCCTTAAATTCATCATGCACAGGGTAGTTTTTGGACTGGTCAGCCCGGTGTGAGTATAATGTGACTGGGTTATTATGTCATATGTCTACAGTGTGGTATTCCAGTGTGGCAGCACTATAAAGTTGAGCATTGAACTCACTGTTACAAGTAGATGCCACCAGGCTATCACTAAATTGTTAAAAATGATGTTTAAAACCATACATCATACCTTTAGACAAGAGCCTCTGGGGTCTGAGAAGGATTTAAAACTAGCTTAACTTAATGTACTGTGAAAATTATTTTATTTGGTGGCGTTACATTTCGCGATTCTTTCCAAAAAGACAATTTGAAGGGGACGTACATTTGCACATATCTGATTTTTGAAAAATAAAGCAAAGGAAACAAGAGGTCAATGGCATTGAAGCTCTCTGATAGGTTCTAATAGCTAGATCAGCAATACTGTGAAGTTTAATGAAAATCTGTCAAGTAGTTTCAGAGTAGTCGTACTAAGATTTTATATATAACTCTATATAAACAAAGATGGCCGCTGGCAACCATGTTTAATGTCGATTCATGTCATGATGATCATTTTAAAAGTCCCATATCAATATCACGTATAGTCGCTACAAATTTGTTATTTAAAAATCTATTTTTAGCCGACCTGAAATTTTGCTAGGATCAATAGACATTAAGAGCAACATTCCAGTCAAATTCCATGAAATACCAAAAAGTAGTTTCAGAGAGGTAGTCGTCACAAGTTTTTACTATATAACTCTATGTAAACAAAGATGGCTCTGGCGGCTATGTTTGACATACAATCAAAATGAACTTTGGTTAGGATCAACTAGACATCAAGAGCAACATTCCGGTCAAGTTCCATGAAATTGCAAAAAGTAGTTTCAGATTTTCCTATACAACTCTATGTAAACAAAGATGGACGCTGGCGGCCATGTTTGACATGCAATCAAAATGAACTTTGGTTAGGATCAACTACATGTCGTGACAGTCATTTTGTTAAAGGTTCCAAATCAATATCACTTTCGATTTTTGAGAAGTAGTCGCATTTTTAAATCGATTTTTAGCCGTGGCAGCCATCTTGAATTTTCGGCCGACCTGAATTTTTGCTAGATTCATCTAGACATCAAGAGCAACATTTCTTTGAAGATTCATGAAAATTCGTCAAGTAGTTTCAGTGGAGTAGTCGCCCCAAGTCTTTCCTATATAACGCTATGTAAACAAAGATGGCCACTGGCGGCCATGTTCGACATCCAATCAAAATGAACTTTGGTAATGATCAACTACATATCGTGCCAGTCAATTTGGTAAAGACCTGAAGTTTTGCTATGATCAACTAGACATAAAAAGCAACATTCCTGTGAAGTTTCATGAAAATCCGTCAGGAGTAGTCGCCACAAGTTTTTCCTATATAACTCTATGTAAACAAAGATGGCCACTGGCGGCCATGTTTGACATCCAATCAAATGCACTTTAGTAGGATCAAAAACATGTCCTGCCAGTCATTTTGGTAAAGGTTCCAAATCAATATCACTTACGGTTTTTGAGAAGTAGTCGCCACAAAATCGCATTTTTAAAATCTAGCCGTGGCGGCCATCCTGGATTTCTGGCCGACCTGAATTTTCGCTAGGATCAACTAGACATCAAGAGCAAAATGCCTGTGAAGTTTCATAAAAAATTGTCAAGTAGTTTCAGAGGAGTAGTCGCTACAAAAAGAGTTTACAGACGGATGGACGTACGGACGATCATCCGTTGTCCCAGCGCATAAAAATAAGTATTTACGACCTCATATTAGCAGACCTGTCTGGCTATTACGTTAAACATTTCCTGTCGCGTGTCAATTTGACCAGTTAACCATGGACACTAAACACACTCAGTCGACAGAGACATTCCTGCTAAGGCCATAATAAAATTAATTGCTAGTTTATCATTCAAATTTATTTCAAAATAGGGGCGGGGGTGAAATTTTATTTTTTATTTTATACGCCAAATGGAATATTGCCTCGGCAAAAGGCAAAAATAGTAACTCATACTACTGAGTACTTCCAATATTGAAAACACATTTTGAATAGTGTTTCTTACCTTCAGGCACATATTAATTTAAGAATTTAAACATTTTCAAATGTTAAGAAATATTTATTGTATAAATAATAAAAAATAGTTCAACTGCAACAGGGGCTAGATCAAGTATAGAGACGTAACAAACCACAAATTCTTAGATCTCTGGGTCTTACAAGGCTACTAGCTTTTTTTAAATCACAGAATATTTAATTGTTTATGACACGACCTCTCTTTGGAACAAACATTTTTTTTACAAGATAAACACAAATTGTAAACTGGGTAGTTGTATTAAGTTTCAACACGGTCTTCATCACTGAAGACGTTCTGTGCAGTGACAGCGTCTGCAATAATTTTCCATATAGAAAATCGTTATAAACGTCTAATAACGATGTAATATACACCGCAATATTACATCCAAACCAGTCTTTGATAATTGCAACACCCTTTGCCGCCGATCGCAACACTTCGCCAATTTCCGTACTCGGTAAATATGGCTCGGAAAGTATTGGGTGTCGCTCAATATTTTTTTGCATCAAAATGCAGCATTTGGTTCGGTTTTCGATTGTAGCTCTCCGCAAAATAGTGCTCTTTTATATAATGTTGTATTGATGAAAATATTGCAGATTTGTGAGTGATTTTGATCAATGTCTTGATATGTTATCGTTATGACCGATAAATTAAACTTTTTAACAAAATAAATCCCCAAATATGTGTAGTTGAAATCAAGACGTTTCGGCCCAAACAGTTTGTTCGGTCCCAAACAGTTCGTTCCATATAATGACTCATAGTTTGGAAGCATTTGTTGGGTTTTCCAAATATATACTTTAATATTACGGTTGAATTGAAGGAAAAGGAGGAAGAGACATTGGAATTATGATTATATCATATTCTGGGAGTGATTGTATACTGTTTTGTCAGTCGAGAGTGATATGTCAGCTGCATGCATATATGAATTTGATATTGTATCAGTAAATCAATTAATAAAACTCTGAAAAAAAAAAGATACGACTCATGAATTCCAAAAATGACGTCCACGGTACCATATATATTGTTAAATTACGCTTATATGGTCTGCAAGTATATATTTTATCTCCAATCCACAGACATTAGGGTAAACGTTTGACATGAGGGTTAGTTCATTGCAAGATATAGATCTTATACATATATCATCTAGTGAAAACATTCCAAATATCATATATTTAATATAAACAATATGAAATTTATTTAACACTATAACTATGTGATCAATGATTACATCAAATGTATTTATTCTATAAGGGCTATATCAGGCTTTTCTAGAAGCATCAAACATTTTTAAAATGTTTCAATTTCAATCGGAGGCTCTAGTGTGTTTTACAAAAGATGGTTTACAGGAGGAATAACTTTTATCAATGACATTTTAAACAAAAATGGAAAGCTTTATTCATACATAGAATTGAATGAACACTATAATATACAGTCCAATTTTCTTGAATATAAAGGTATTATAACTGCTGTCAGGAATTATTTGGCAAACCTGAATATTGTGCATCTAGCCTGTAACTGCCAAACCCTATTCGTCCACTAATCCTATCCTTAATTCTACAAAATGAGAAAGGCTGTCGAAACATATATGACATCATGATTAGAAATAATGTATATCCCAAAGCATTAAGTAAATGGAAAAATGAAGTAGTTAGTGTTCCAAACTTTGAATTTGAAAGATTATATGCCTTACCTTATAAAATAACAAAAAATCCTAAGTTACCTTGGTTCAATTTAGAATCAACCATAGGATACTTTGAACAAATTACCTTTTATCTAAAACGAATATCATTAATAACGATATGTGCAGCTTTTGCAAAAGTACACCCGAAACTATCCAACATCTGTTTTAGAACTGTGGCACAGTAAAATAATTCTGGTCAAACTTCAAACTTATATTACAGAAAAATGCAATACAGCATTCGTAACTTTAACAGAAACAGATATTTTATTTGGAAATAGTAAATTTGATACTGTTTTGGGCAAAATCATCATGCAAGCAAAACTTTACATTTATCGAAACAAGATGCAACGTCAAATTCCACAGCTTAACCTTTTTAAAACGTATATAATATCTTTGTACAAAGTTGAGAAACTAATCGCATATAAAAACTTAAAAATGAATAAGTTTGAAACCAAGTTGAGTCAATACCTTGCTATCTGTGGAACTGGGTATAGAGATAATTTACTTAGTTGATTTTTACAGTATCAAACTGTAGCAAATAAACTTAATGTTTTCATTCTGGGACATGCAAATCTTAGCTTAGTAATCAGAAATATAACCCTTGCTTATATCTTGATCTTCCTTAATCAACCTTCTTGTTGTTTTTTATAGAAAAAAATAATTGGAAGTTGTGTATATTAATCTTTTAAAACTATCCTAAAACATTGTCCTTTGATAATGGCTTTATATACAGATTTATTACACAGGATAGGTTATTGTTTTTTTCTCTTTCCAAAAACAAAATGGGAGAAAAAATCAGTGTAACATGAAACAATGTTTATTTTTGATACTAAAACATTAAAATTATCTATGTAAAGCAAGTCTGTATGTATTGACAATGTGGGTTTTACACTGGGTTTTGAAACAAAAAATATTCTTTAGGGCTGGCGTGGCGGATTTGTAACCGGAGTCCCCGGGTTTAATCCTCAGTGGTGCCACTGAGTTTCGTCGGTGTGTTCTTGGGCAAGACACTTTCCCTTATCGTCCGTCGGATGGCGACGTAAACCGGGCAGTACCGTGTATCGGTCTATCCTCCTAGTACGTTAAAGAACCATAGGTATCTATTCGATAATAAGAGTAGGGCTAGGTTCCCGGATTCCTATGTATACTTCCCCTCTCCCTGGGCGGCTCTAAATAACCTATACTGTGTTGATGTGCCGTTAAACAACATTCAATTCAATTCATACTTTTATTATTGTTTTTTCCCCATAACCTAGCACTAGTCCTTCGTAATAAGACTTCGCATTTTGTATACCGTATTTCACATTTCTAGTCTCTTTTTTCCTTTGATTTTTTACATTTTTTTTTATTTTGCGGACAGTAGTCAATATGAAAAAAATAAAGATCACAATAATGAAGATTAAACGTGAAAAAGGCTACAGTATGATGTCTAAAAATGGATATATATTTACTGTATGATGTCTAATAATGCTTATATATTAACATAATTGTTATACACTTCCATTCTTGGCATTGATCTCAGCTCTCTGAAGCGCCCAGTGAAACGGAGCTATTATTTTTCAACATTTCAATTAAAAACACACCCGGTTAAATGAGATAATAAATATAATAACAGTCGTGAAAGAAAAGAATGTAGTTAGAAGAGTTTATGGATCTGTAAACCTCTTGAAAACAGTTAGGTTTCATCCTGGGTATGCTTCAGCTGCAATATATAGTGACCGATGGCAATAACAGGGATGCATGTCAGCCGATCGATGGCGTCTCTTTCAACATGGGTTATATATAATTTTTCTTTTTCAGGGATGCATGTTAACGGTAAAACTTTATTTCAGTCATTCCGTCTTTTTCTTTCTTTCTTCGTCACAATGAACATGTTTAATAATATGAAATGAGTCTATTTTCCATTTAAACTAAAATTATATGATGAAAAATGTTATCAAAAGTGTTTGTATGTACAGCTATTAAAGTAAGTGTGCCAGGTTCCCAACCAGGAAACTGGATCTCTTTTCACCAAAGAAAAACATGCTTCCTTACACTACAGAGATTAATCCGAGCCTTCTCTGATCCTTAAAGCCTTTTTTCTTCTTTATTTTGCGACTTTATACACAGCCAGATGAAATATCAAAAATCGTAAAAAGGGCTGGTAAGGTCTGGGAAGGCTCGGATTATACAGAGATGTGTCCCAACAGCGCAAACCAATGTACAAAAACTCATCAAAATTAATTTAAATTTAGATTACAGGTAAAAATATTTTATTTCAAATATTTACATAATTATAATAAACTTCCATTCTTGGCGTGGATCTCAGCTTTAAATGTATGAACTCAAAGCGCCCAACAAGTGGAAGAGTTTATGGATGTGTAAACTTCTTGAAAAGCATGACATATATAGTGACTGATGCATGTCGACCGATCCTTGGCATCTCCTTCCACCTGGGTTTTGATTCTCCTGCTTCATCACAATATGTAACATGTTTAATATAAACATATTTTTTATCTCATTTCCTCTGTGGTTGCGCTCCAAATATAACCTAATATGATGTCCCAACGGGACGGAAAAAAACCTAATTTCATTTATTCGTAATTGCAATGAACACATGAAATGAGTAACACTATAATTATGTGAATGATTTTAGCATATCAGTGTTTGTATGCAAAGTTTTGTATGTGCAGCGCAGTAAATGTGCCAGACCCCTACCAGGACTCGAACCTGGATCTCTTCTCTTGAAAGAAAAGCATGCTTCCTTACACTACAGAGATGCATCCCAACAGCACAAACCGAGTGTATAAAAACTAGCCAAAATTACAAGTAACTTAAAGAAAGTAATATAACCCGCCAAATAACATCAAAATTACACTACAAACCCGTTTAAAATTCTATCCAGGTGTTCAGGGCATATAATCATGTATGATGCAGATTCAAATTAAAGCTTTATTCACATCTTCTTAAAATACCCGTGATTGAGTATGCGTAAAATGTATTATGAGTTGGTCAACAACTCAGACAATTGCCTTGTCTCCATCTCCACCGTTTTCCTCCAGCAGGAAGACCACCACTGGCTACCTGTTTGGTCCAGCCTATGTGGTCTGTTAAAAGCTCACATGAGTTTATGTAAATTGTTATTTTGTTATGTTATTAATAATTATGTACCTTGCCGTCCGTAGATTATTGTCTCCTCCGAGTATCTACCCTCTGAGCAGCTGCACGATTAACAAGCAATGAAACCTAATCATTAGTAAGAGTAGGGCAGGTTCCCAGGTTCCTATGTATCATTATTTAATATTATATTTAATTTTTAAGGAGTGCGGACGACAAACTGGGGGATGGACCAATGAAAAGAAGTTCCAAGAGATTTGGAATATATCTAGTATCATAAGAAATTAAATAAAAAGATACTTAAAACAATAATTTTGATGTACATTTATTATTTTATTTCATCTATTAATTTAGAAAATAAATAAATATATCTTTAACATCATCGATAAACCAATTGAACTGACATATATGCTGGTAAAGCCGCAATATTTTAATTTGCAAATGACAATTAACTAATTATCAAACAATAATTGATTGATCCCATTACAATAGTATACAATGATAGAACAAAATCATCTGCTCAATCTTACCCATGAGGGTGTGCAGCAGTATAGAGAGACAGAGATAGATAGATAGTTATAGTATAACTATATGTATTTTTACTATATACATACACTATTAAAGAGAATTATATTCTTACGTCACTGATATACTATAACACCATATATTTTCTTCTCTTTATCTTTCTATACTATCGCAATAGAAACCTAATGATTTTTGTACCCATTCAAATTATCTGCAATTATTAATCATCCAATATACCGTGATGGCGAACAAATCTAACTTCTCATAAGCCGAGATCCTTTAAATTTCCAATCACTAGAGCCCTATTATGTCATTAATTGTGTGTATAGTTCTAAGGATTATAGTTCCTCCACCTTTTAACCATTATGACGTCCTTAAGGTATAGGTAAAATCACGTCTGGACTGATTTAAGTAATTAACCAATATTAATCTAATACTATAGCAGTACGGGGGCTAACAAATCAGTATGAAAACACGTGCCATTTTTGTATTTCACTGACAAAAAGTGTCTGTACTGTAGCATGTACACAGTGTGTAGTCCAGTTTGGCAGCAGTTCACCCAGTTATTAATCGATATTACCTGAGGCGCAGTAAATTTCCACGATTGCAGAAACACTAATAATAAAATATATAGATGTCAAAACATTATTGTATACAACAGAAAAATCCATGATAGTTAATTAAAGTGTCAAGCTATTGGAGTTTACGATCTTGGCCTAAACAACAAATCACGGCATGTCTGTATAATAGTGACGGTGACCCGTCACGCCGCAGGAATGTCCTTAACTTTTCAAGTTAAAGTCCACTGCTTTAGCTGGCTATTTTGATCCATGCTTGTATAAAATACTATTAAAATTAATCATTGTAACTGGGCAGACTAGTCAAAGGGGAAATCCCCGCCTAAAGCCTCTTAATGGCACCCCTTCTATTGCAGAACTTAAGGTCTCGCAGCGCCAATAAGCAATGATTGGCTGAGAAGGCCCTGTATATATTGGTGGGGGTATGATGAGATCATTGATACCATGATCATGATGCCCATGGCATGTGCTCGCACTTTATTTAGTTTTAGATGAAGAAGAGGTGAAGCTCTTATAAATAAGGAGCGCCCACGTTTGACGGGAATCACCATATTGTTTACCTCAGTACGAATACATTATGATATCAGGAATACTCCCTGATAAAACAAATAAATATGTACCGCATGTTCGGAACTTGCCAGCAGTCGCCATTTTGTTTATCTTGTAATTGAAGAGGTCGCTACTGCAGAGTTGTCGTTTCTTGAAAATAGTTCAATATGGCGTCGAGTACCCAATCGGAACTCTTCGCCAATTTCCGTACCCGAGTGACGGAATCCGTCGAGGCAGTTCCGATTGGTACTCTCCGAGTCGGATTCCCGAGTGACGGAATCCTACGAGGCAGTTCCGGATTCCCGAGTGACGGAATCTTACGAGGCAGTTCCGATTGCCTTTGCCGCTTTAATGATATATTTTAATTTCGCGTCGATTTGAAAATAGTTTTAATCATCTGCGACGCTTGTTTGTTTTCAAGACAAACGTCTAGAACAGTCCTCCTGAACAAAGTTTGATTTTTGCTGATACACTGGTATCGTTTTTGATTGGCTGAGGCAGAAACACCTGCTATCCAAGATATTCAGAAAGGCAGAAAGACAATACATTTATTAATAACAAAAGATAAACAATGAGGGAAACTTCATTATTATATCGACGAACTAAATGCGGATGGTTGGAAACACTTTAATAAAAAAATAATAATTACAGTCACGTGCTTCCAGTTTCAAATTTGTTTCTGCACAAACGGTCAAGACGTTTGTATTTACAATCAAGCATCGAAGATAATCAAGACTATTGAAAGAGCGGTAAAATGTGGAAAGCTGTTCAGAAAATCAGCGGCAAGCGCATTATAATAAAATATTTTTTTGAAGAAATAAAAATTTCCAGTGCGGCATGAAAAAATGTGGGTGGGCGGGGATGATAATTTATTATGGCCTAAATCTGGCTAATTATTTCCTATTTATTCCAGTTATCAGTCATGCGTACAACTCGCGTTGACTGGTTATGGATTTGTTAATCAGTTTTTATGTCTCCTATGGTAATAGTGCTATACCCGTTGTTATCGCGGCCAGAACGCGAGAGATATTAATTTTTGTCTGTTTTTCAAAATACGATATTTTCATTCGTCTTTTGTCTGTTTCTCGTATGTTCTTGTTATCAAACATAACAAGTCATTTCCGTGTTCAGTTGACACACCAAAATTTGACACCAGAGTGGCCATTTGAACAAACTTGGTAAAGGACCATAAGCTTATGGTAAATGCAATATGTGACCCCTGGGGCAGGCTGAATGTGACCCAGGGTCAACATTTAAACACACTTGGTAGAGGTCCATAACATTATAGCAAATCAACTGCAAACTAGAACTTTCACTGAAGGTGATGAAATAAAGTCATCAGTTGTTATGTGTATATGAAGTTTGGGAACGACTCATTCAAAACTGTTTGAGGAATGCAAGTAATAACAAGAGGTCAATGATCTTGAAGCTCTACTGATAGGTTTTGATAGCTAGATCAGCATTCCTGTGAAGTTTCGTGAAAATCTGTCAAGTAGTTACAGAGTAATCTTTACAAGGTTTTATATACAATTCTATGCAAATAAAGATGGCCGCTGGCAACCATGTTTAATGACGAATCAAAACGATTTTCGTCACGAACCAACATCATGTCATGCTGATCATTTTAGAAAAAGTTCCATATAAATATCACTTAAAGTTTTCAAGAAGTAGTCGCTACAAATTTGTTTTTAAAAAATCTATTTTTAACCGTAGCAGACCTGACATTTTTCTAGGATCAATTAGACATCAAGAGATTCCTGTTAAGTTTCATGAAAATCCACTGGCAGCCCTGTTTAAGGTTGAATCAAAACAATTTTTGACAAGGACCAACACCATGTCATGCTGATCATTTTAGAAAAAGTCCCATATCAATATCACTTGTAGTGTTCAAGAATAGTCGCTACAAACATGTTTAAAAATATGTTACTGGCCGTGGCGGTCATCTTGAATTTCCGTCCAACCTGATATTTTGCTAGGATCAATTAAACATCAAGAGCGATATTCCGGTGAAGTTTCATGAAAATCCGTAATGTAGTTTCAGAGGAGTAGTCTCTACAACTGTCTACTATATAACTCTATGTAAACAAAGATGGCCACTGGCAGCCATCAGCCATGTTGAATCAAAACGATTTTCGACAATGACCAACATCATGTTATACTGATAGTTTTAGAAAAAGTCCCATATCAATATCACTTGTAGTTTTCAAGAAGTAGTTGCTACAAACTTGTTTTTTAAAATTCATTTTTTAGCCGTGGCGGCCATCTTGAATTTTCGGTAGACCTGAATTTTTGCTAGGATCAACTAGATATCAAGAGCAATATTCCCGTTAAGTCTCATGAACATCTGTTAAGTAGTTTCAGAGGAGTAGTCGGTACAATATTTTACTATATAACGCTATGTAAACAAAGATGGCAGCCATGTTTAACGTTGAATCAAAACGATTTTCAACAAAGACCAACATCAAGTCATGCTGATCATTTCAGAAAAAGTTCCATATCAATATCACTTATAGTTTTCAAGAAGAAGTCGCTACAAACTTGTTTTTTAAAAATCATTTTTTAGCTTTGGTGGCCACCTTGGATTTCATATCAACGTATTTGTTTGCTAGGATCTAGACACCATGGACAACATTTCTGCAAAGTGTCATGAAAATCCATCCAGTAGTTTCAGAGGAGTAGTCGCTGCAAAAAAAGTTTACGGACAGACAGACAGATCTGTGATCAGTAGAGCTAAAAACATATTACATGACGCAACGCAACATTACGGACAACTTGATTCCTATATAGCCCCCACTTCAATTTGTGAAAGCGGGGGAAACATATTAAACATCTGGCTCTTCAGAGAAGAAGATTTTTTAAGTTTTTACTATATAAGTCTATTTAAAACTGACCCCAGGGTCACCATTTTAACTTGCTAGAGGACAATAAGCTGATTGCTACACGTAATAAATGAGAGCTCTGTGCCTTGTCGTTTCAGAGAAGTAGATTTTTAAAACTAAAATCCTATGTACGTCATGCAAAATCTCCATTTACAAATTTTTGACCCTGGAGCATGGCCATTTTTGACTCCGGGGACTTTATTTGAACAAACTTAATAGTCTAGGCATTGGCGATCATTTTAAAAGAAAACAAATTTGAAAAGCCAAAAGTAAAGGTTGATCCATTTTTTTATAAAAATCTTTACTTGTTATACAAGTTTCATACATGTTTGAACTCGTCAGTAACGTAATGTTTCCCAGTTTGAGTTTGCGTTATTTATACCTATGTTCAGCGGCGCAAGTTTGCCATCTATGACGTAGTAGGCATATTTTTGCCGGTAAGTAAAGTATTTGCCGTTGATGGCTCCATGGCAAAAATTATGTGTACCTTTGCATGATGGCGTATTATGGGTAATTTTGCCAATGTTTTAGACAAAAAAGTTGTTGTATTTGGTTGGATTGGTTTTATGCAGCATTTTGATTATTATTTATCAAGAAAAATGGAAGAAAATATTCTTCTCACTAGTTTTGTACAATAACTAAAAGGGGTGTATTTATCTCTCCCCTCATAATGGGGAGACATATTGTTTTTAGATTGGATGTCTGTCTGTCTGTCTGTCTCTCTCTCTCTCTGTCCGTCACAAGTTGTGTCCTCTCCATATCTCTTGAACGGTTTGAGGGATTTTGAAATAACTTGGCATACATGTTAACCATATCGAGACGACGTGCAGAGTACAACTCCCAGCCATGTCCGTTCAAGGTCAATGTCACACTTAGAGGTCGAAGGTCATATACACTATATTTCGTGTCCTCTCTATATATCTTGAACCGCTTGAGGGATTTTGAAATAATTTGGCACAAATGTTCACCATATCAAGACAACGTGCAAAGTGCAACTTCCAGCCACGTCAGTTGAAGATCAAGGTCATACTTAGAGGACGAAGGTCATATTCACTATATTTCACTATATTTCGTGTTCTCTCCGTATCTCTTGAACTGCTTGAGGGATTTTGAAATAACAAATGTTCACCATATCGAGACGACATGTAGAGCGCAACTCCCAGCCATGTACGTTCAAGGTTACGGTCACACTTAGAGGTCGAAGGTCATATGCACTATAGTTAGTGTCCTCTCCATATCTCTTGCACCGCTTGAAGGATTTTGATATAACTTGGCAAATATGTTCACCATATCACAAACTGCGCCAGAACTGTCCTTTATATATTCAGCATGCCAAGCCAGGGAGCTACTAGTATCATTGTTATGAAGTCTTTGGTATGTAACTGGGTATGATTGATATCCCAAACCTCCCACATGTGAGGCAGATGCTCAAAACAAAACAAAAAAAGGTCCATTTCTCCTGAAGTTCTGAACAGCTAGATCTTGGAACGGTATCATAACTTTTTATATGTTTGTCATAATTTGAAGGGGCAGTGTTTCTTAATCATGGAACAATACACGTTTTTTGTGGCCATGTTTGGAGGAAGCATGTTTGAAGTCCTATTCCCTTACAGTTGTCAGAGTAAATACATTTTATTTTCAATATTAATTTTCTCAAGTGAAAATCATTTCTGTAACAATAGTAACACTCCTGTAAGTTTCATGAAAATCTTTCAAGTAGTTTCAAGAGTAGTTGCCACAAGTTTTTCCTATATAACTCTTGTGTAAACAAAGATGGCTGCTGGTGACCAATATGTTTGATGTCAAATCAAAAAAAGACTTGTAGGACCAACTTCATGCTATGCCAGCCATTTTGGTAAAGGTACCAAATCAATAACCTTTTCCACTATAAACTTGTGTAAAGATGACCATGTTTGACAATGAATTGAAATGCATTTTGGTGAGGACCAACTACATGTCGTGCCAGTCATTTGGGTAAAGGTTCCAAATCAATATCACTTATGTTTTTTGTGAAGTAGTCGCCACAAAAATCTAATTTAAGCCGTGGCTGCCATCTTGAATTTCAGGCCGACCTGAATTTGTGCTAGGAATAAATAGACATCGAGAGCAATATTTCTGTGAAGTTTCATGAAAATCCAGGAAGTAGTTTCAGAGGATTAGTCGCCACAAGTTTATCCTATATACTTCTGTGTAAACAAAGATGGCCGATGCGGCCATGTTTGACACCGAATAGAAATGGATTTTAGTTAGGACAAACTACATGTCGCGTCAGTCATATTAGTAAGGTTCCAAATCATTACCACTTATGGTTTTTGAAAAGTAGTCTCCACAAAATTGTATTTTAAAGTCTATTTTTAGCCGTGGTGACCATCTTTTATTCCGGCCGACCTGAACTCATGCTAATATCAACAAGATATAAAGAGCAATATACCTGTGAAGTTTCATGAACATCTGTCAAGCAGTTTAAGAGGAGAAGCCGCTACAAGTTTTTACTATATAACTCTATGAAAACAAAGATGGTCGCTGGCAGCCATGTTTAACATAGAATCAAAATGATTTACGACAAGGACCAACATGTCATGCTGATCATTTTAGAAAAAGTCCCATATCAATATCACTTATAGTTTACAGGAAGTAATCGCTACGAACTTACTTGTTTTTTTAAATCTATTTTTTAGCTTTGCTTTGGTGGCCATCTTGGGTTTCACATCAACGTAATTTTTTTCTAGGATCAACTAGACATTATGGGCAACATTCCTGTAAAGTTTCATGAAAATACATCCATTAGTTTCAGAGGTGTAGTCAACATCAATTTAATTTTCTAAATTATTATAGATCTAATAAATGTGAGTCACTCAATTTGAAACCATCTCCACACTTCCAGCCCCAGGAAAATGGAGGCAAATGATGGGTTTAACATGGTTTTCTATCTTTGTATATATGTACTTAAAGAGTAGTTGTGTATGGCTTCATACCGTCTTTTACCTTGTATAGTGATTTGTTTTAAAACCCCTTTTACGGTTTTCAAACGTTCGTAGATGTCCGAGTGTACCATCATGGGTGTCCGAATGTACCGGTAAGAGTCCGACTGTACCAGATGTGATGACAAAAGCATACAAATGGTTTAATAAGTTTAAATGGAATGATTAATTAATTGTATTTTTAAATCTAATTTTAGCTTTGCTTTGGTGGCCACTTGGATTTCACATCAACGTGAATTTTTTCTAGGATCAACATTTGAAAACGATCCGCATATGACCCTTCATTACGAAATTATTTTATAAAGCTTCCGGCGTACAGATATATACCAAAACAAGTGCCTGAATACCAAGGTGTCCGAACGTACCGGGTTTGACCCTATCACCTTTTATTGATGATTGGGGGCTGATGAACAGAATGGTTTAATTATGCATGAATAGGCCCCTATTCATAAGTTTATTATACTACCAAGCTGTGATTGGACAGCAGTATTAAAGTTATATTTATACAACGAAATGATTGGATAACATAACAATCATTTGATCAAATCACGTATTTGCTACTTACATCTTAGAGCAATACATGGTACAGTGAGGAAACACGCGTATACACAATAAACAAAAGTCACATGGACGGTAGTAATTTTCAACCCGGGTACCAGTGCCACTATTACCCATGGGTACTCGTATTTATTATATCCCTTGGAATAATGATGTATTCCCGCAAGTAGAGTTGTGTTTCCTTTGTTCCAGCAAAGACAATACCAGTATTGAATGACTTGATGCTTTGTGAACTTAACTTGTGGGGCACCGACTGACACATTATTTTTGTAACTGACGATCTAACCAGGAATTGCCTATATCACATCTCAGATGTTTGCCCCCAAACTATTAAATTTTTTTTTCAAACTTTTTCAAAAATGTCAAATTTCAGAGCATATATGAAGTCAGTGATAGTAGTATTTCTTCTCGACAAAAATATGCAAGTCGACACTCTGTGTATGTTATGAACTTGTAAAATGAAAATGCTTTGTGAACAAATAAAATGTATGACGCAATTTTAAAGTTCCCCGGCCATGTTTTGCTTCATGAACATGTTTATGTTTATCTAAATCGAAATCAATACACAACAATAGATATGTACAATTCAAACATTGAAATATCTGTGAAAAGCGAGAATAAGATTTTATTTGATGATGTAAAAAACTTTGAACAGATAAATTAATCCACAAGTAAATGTATTTATCAATTATCTGGCAGCAGTTGTGCAGCTATACAATTCAGATTTACCGCATTTCCCCGTGCAGTCACGCAGTGGTAAAAGTAGTATCTACGTCATGCAAATAATACCTATTTTTACATACAACTTAGTAGCGGTCTTCAATATATGTTTCTCTCCGAGACTATCAGAAATGTTCACATGATGTTTAAGAGTTAAATATGTTAATTGACAAGACTACAAAAAGGGTGGCCATTCATCTTTAAGTTTCGTACCTTACTGTAAACATGAGCTATGTACATGATGTATGTCCGACAGTCGTACAGAGGATGTGAATCCAGGCATCGCGATAATAATCACTGTGATGCAGCCTCCAGGGGCGTAGCTGACCTGAAATGCATATAAATGCCCGACAAACTAAAAACAAACATTTGGTGTGTGTGTGTGTGTGTGTGGGGGGGGGGGGGATGGGTGATGTGGATCCTATATAGTGGAGCATTTTGGCGTTTATCTGACAGAACACTTATATGTGTGGTAGTGGTAGTTGAATAAATATTTTTGAGCATTAACATTTGACAAAGTTGAATTACCTACACTGTTAAATAAAATAAGAAACAAATGTTGACCCTTAACACCCCACCCCCACATTCCACCCCACACCGGATTCATTTTTTATTTCATTTTTGGACTTTTCATTTTTTTCATTTTTCAAATTGATGTATAGGCCCGGGCCTATGTGGCCTAATAGTAGCTACGATGGACTGGTAGGTAAGCTTTTGTTTTGAAACACTTGTGTGTAAATGTTTGGCTTATCGATTTGAAGTCTTAGCAATAATTTTATATATTACCGGCGGATAACTGGTACTAATTTTGTACCCGCGTTATCCTAACCGATACCTGGGTTCTCGAGTACTCATCCCAGCTCTAACACCAGTTGAAGTCGGCCTAGTTGACAGGAGGAAATATGAAATTCAGGTTGTTAATATTCGCTGATAATGTTTATTTGTTCGTTACGGAGAAATATCTTGAAATACAAACAAAATTCATCGTAAATTAAATATGTTTTACTTTCGGAAGTCGTATTCACTTTGGTTGTTATTGGTAACGCTACTAAACTCTGGGAGATGTGTATAATTCGGCACTATGGAATATCGATTTTGTGGGTTGTCAGTGTTTCAATAAAAAAACAAGAACAAAAATATATATATATAAAAAATAGAAATAAAGCAGGTTAAAATAAATATATAATTTACCGAGCTAAGCACTATGGTCTAAATGTTAATTCACTTATAATTATCAGTCTTTACAAAAAAAACCATTTACACTCATGTACAGTTTATACAAAGTACATGTACATAATAAACTAAACATTTCTTTGGAAGTCAAACAATGTTAGAACCTGTAATAAGAGACCACCTGTATTGAGAGACCACGTTCGATCTTTCCCATGAGCGGTCTTAACCCCAGGTTTGTCTGTATTTTGAATTATGGAATATAAAATATGAGATAATGATCAAATAAAACCACTGTAAATTGCAACTGTCCATTGTATTTCTATTCCATTTGATTTTTGGATCATTCTGTTCTAATGGATTCATAAGTTGCAGTCTGAATTTATCAAAAGTACTTTTACTCAATCATTTTAACTAGGTCATATTTTTTGACAATTGTGCTGAAAGTGTAAGAAACTGATTATTATATTTTCCATTACCAGATCTTCAGAGGAAGCTCATTGAGGTGTACCGTGACAATGCCTTGACAGTGCCTGTCTATCCTCTCATGTCTGATGAGGATGATGCTAAAATTGCAGACTTATATGTCACACCCTGCATGGAACTAGTTGACAAGGGACAGAAATCAAACGAAAAAAAATAATCTATCGCATCATACCATGCCATCTTTCATAAAGACTCCCATCTCTGCAAAAAGATCTACATCACAGGAGACGCAGGGATGGGGAAGAGTTCCCTCTGTCAGAAGATGGTGGATTCTTGGTGTACAACTCATTCTACACAAGAAACCCATGGCTGCTTCACTGAACACGAACATACAATGGCCAAATTTGATTTTCTATTCTTTATCCCTTTAAAAAACGCTCTCTCATATAGCAGTGTGGAAGAAATGATAACAAACCTTGTACCAGCCAAACTCCAGAATCTATTACCCAGGGTATTAGAAGATGACTCTGTACAAAGTTTAATCATCCTTGACGGCCTCGATGAGTGGACCCCACCAGAGGATAGCCCACCAAATAATAGGCAGATGCCCCTGTTTGATGTGAGTACTGGACTACCAGCCAGAAAGGTCACAAACAACTGTTCCATTCTTACAACATCCAGGCCCTGGAAACTGGAAGTGTTAAGAATACGAAATTCGGAGATTAATCGGCAGATAAAGCTGACAGGAATAGATCGTGGCTCATCGATGGAATTCATAAAGTCCATTGTAAATATTCTCAATGAAAATTCAAATACAGATACGATGTCTGCAGAGGAGTTTGAAACGGAACTATGGAAAAAGCGCTTGCATCAATTTAGACAAATTCCGATAATGCTGAAGCAACTTATATGTCTCTGGCATGATGGGAGGCCCCTCGGAGAAACTCAGTGTGATGTTTACAGTGGCATGATGGATATATTATTTGAACTGGCAGATAAAAGATTAGCAGGCAACCAGGATTTCATCCAAGTGAAAGCAGATCATACAAAGTCACAGAGAAAACTCCCACACTGCTTTGAAAAAACAAAATGTGTGCAGTTCAGCAGTTTGTTGTATTCTCTCAGCAGAATGGCATTTGAAACACTATTAAATATGAACCGGGAGTCGTCACTTGTGTTTGATAGTTTAGTAGCAGAGATAAATGGATTGTCTCAAACAGAAATAGAGATTTGCCTCAAAGTTGGCATATTATCACAAAGCAAGGTTGTAAAGGGATGCACATCACGTCTGAAAAGTTTATCATTCTTACACAAATATTTTCAGGAATTTTTGGCAGCACTGTTTGTTTCCATGAGTACTGATACTATAGACACACATTTGCAGCACATATTCAGCATATGTGGCTGTCTAGACATCTGTTTAGAAATGGAAAAGGTTCTTGTGTTCATAAGTGGCTTACTTCCTCAGCATGCATTTACACTGTCAGAACATATCTGTGATGTGGCTTCTGGTGATAGTAGAGTACAGCAATATAGAAGAAATGTAGAATACAAAATTCTTAATGACACATATAAACTCACGCGGCATGTACAGACTGTTATTTTAAACTGTGCCAGGGAAAGCTCAAATCCCAAACTCAAGATTGAAGACATTTTCATTAGTGAGTACAATGAAGCACCCCCAGAAGCTTTGATCAATACAAACATAACCAATATAAAGTCTCTACACATAGAGATGTCTGTGCTGACAACAAGCTTACAAACAGCTCTACTGGAGGCTGATGCACTGCAGAGACTGGCTATCAATTACCCTAGTAATGATACCACTGCAGGTCATGACTTTATCTACCATATGGTTACTAAGTCTCAGAACACACTGAAATCACTTGTATTGGTAGGCTACGGCAATAAACCGCCGAAGCAACCATTCCCCACCATGCTGGGTAGTTTATGTCAGCTGGAGGCCCTCCATCTACGTAACATTAAACTGCCACATGATGAGGTTGAAGGGTTAATGTCATTCCTGTCACAGAGGACACAGGTGAGGCAGATAGTGCTGTTTAGTGTGCACTGCTCAGACCACCCCTTTAGTAGAGCCTGTATATATCAACTAGACGTGTCACGGCATACACAGCTACAGAGGCTTACACTAGTGCACCTATTTGTGGAGACGGTAAAGGTGAACACCACAGACCTGGAGAGGTGTGAGATTTGGTACTTACACCAACCTGGAGCTAGTGCATCTGTACTGAGATGTCTACATGGGGCTTCCAAACTACAACACTTGGACTGTCGATGGTGGGAGCTACCTGTAGACATTGACACACTGATCACAACTGTGCGGACTCTTGTACATTTACAGTCAATTACTCTGAGACAATCAGATTTAGATTTTGGTGCAAGACAATTCCAGTTGTCTCCTGAGATGAGGGACCTTGAAACAGTATACTTATGGGGAGTTACAATGACAAATGAAGCATGGTTCTTCTTTATTGACAGTATACCAAATACGCAGACATCAGTGCAAGTAGTTCTGAGACATATAAAAAACACTCCAGCAAGAAAGAAACCAGCAGGACTAGTGACTGTGATTTATTCAAGAATTACTCGACTTCTGCAACGACAGGATGTTACATCAGCAGAAGAGGCATCGACAATAAAGGACTATGTCAGATCATCCCCAAGGTTTGTTGTGACTAAGGATATACAACATAGCTTTCAGTTTCACACCTGATAACGAACAAGAATGATGAATGATAATGAAACTAATCAATGCAAGTCATTCATAGAGCATCCTTAGGTGTGTCGTGAATAAGAATTTGACATGCTCAGACTGAAGTTAGAATGTGAATGAAGGCTATTTCTATTTTATTTTGTTCACAAAAGGTACTATCAGCTCTGAACAATGGCTAAGAAAATGTTATATTGAGTTACAGTAATTTGTGAAGGGTTACAAGACATAGCAATAGAATATTTTTCCTGAAGAAGGTCAGGGGACCGAAAATTCGAGAAGCAGAGTTGTTTTCGATAAAATAAAAAGTTACGGTTCTAATAATTCCTCCCCTCGCCTTGTTTACTTCTTTTAATTCTAGTTTTGTGAAAACAAACAACATCGACTGACAAAAGTTGTGACTAAGCCTGATCAACATAAGTAAAATTATAATGGAAATGTGTATGGATAACATGATAACCCAAAGCAGACTCGAATAAGCAACAACAGCAAACAAAAGGATAATAAACATCTTTATCCTCGTGTCTGACACAGTGGTGTGTCACTGAACTTTACACACAGCATAATTTATAAACCAGTATCTATGCAGAGATTCGTTTTCATCGAATTGGACTAGATAGTCGTACCAACAGCTTGGGTCATAAGGCTTCCATTGTTGGCTGAAGACTACAGGTGCCCCTGACAGGCCAATTTTCATTCACCTGGGTAGATTCCTGTTCCGAAGATGACTCGAACCCATGGACAGCGGTGAGGGGCAAGTTATTTCAAATCAGAGACTAACCACTCGGCCATGAACACTTTTAGATAGTTTTAAAACAAGTATCAAATTGTTGGGTGAATATTATGTGAATATCTGTCAGAAAGCAAACATCAGGATGCTCGGTGAAAAAAATTGTAACTAAGCTTGATAAGCATAACTGAAACTATGATGGAAGTTTTCATGTAATATAGGATAACTCAAAAGCAACAACTGCAAATACAAGGACAAAGTAGTTTTCATAAATCCCCCAGTGTGACACAGTGGAGTGACTTTACAAATAGTTAAATTGAAAATAGTATGCGCACAGATAGTTAAAAAAAGTATTAAGTCATTGAGTGAGTATCATAAATAGCACTCAGAAAGCAACCGCGGGTGAAAAGCGGCAGTCACACGATGTTGACCGCATTATATTCATAAATTCAAAGAAAAAAGTGGTATGACTTACAATGATCTTGGTCAGCATGGCAGTCATACTCTGGTTATGTTCTGTTATAGAAAGTATAGTGTGATTAAGTCAAAAACTTAGTCAGCATGACAGCCATACTCTGGTCATGCTCTGTAATAAAAAGTACAGTGTGATTAAGTCAAGAACTTAGTCAGCATGACAGTCATACTCTGGTCATGCTCTGTAATAAACAGTATAGTGTGAATAAGTCAAGAACTTGGTCAGCATGGCGGCCATACTCTGGTCATGATCTGTAATAGAAAGTACAGTGTGATTAAGTCAAGAACTTGGTCAGCATGGCAGCCATACTCTGGTCATGCTCTGTAATAGAAAGTACAGTGTGATTAAGTCAAGAACTTGGTCAGCATGGCAGCCATACTCTGGTTATGCTCTGTAATAAACAGTATAGTGTGATTAAGTCAAGAACTTGGTCAGCACGACAGCCATACTCTGGTCATGCTCTGTAATAAACAGTATAGTGTGAATAAGTCAAGAACTTGGTCAGCATGGCGGCCATACTCTGGTCATGCTCTGTAATAGAAAGTACAGTTTGATTAAGTCAAGAACTTGGTCAGCATGGCAGCCATACTCTGGTCATGCTCTGTAATAGAAAGTACAGTGTGATTAAGTCAAGAACTAGGTCAGCATGGCGGCCATACTCTGGTCATGCTCTGTAATAGAAAGTACAGTGTGATTAAGTCAAGAACTTGGTCAGTACGGCAGCCATACTCTGGTTATGCTCTGTAATAAACAGTATAGTGTGATTAAGTCAAGAACTTGGTCAGCACGACAGCCATACTCTGGTCATGCTCTGTAATAAACAGTACAGTGTGATTAAGTCAAGAACTTGGTCAACACGGCAGTCATACTCTGGTCATGCTCTGTAATAAGCAGTACAGTGTGATTAAGACAAGAACTTGGTCAGCACGGCAGTCATACTCTGGTCATGCTCTGTAATAAGCAGTACAGTGTGATTAAGACAAGAACTTGGTCAGCACGGCAACCATACTATGATCATGCTCTGTAATAAACAGTACAGTGTGATTAAGACAAGAACTTGGTCAGCATGGCAGTCATACTCTGGTCATGCTCTGTAATAAACAGTATAGTGTGATTAAGACAAGAACTTGGTCATCACGGCAGTCATACTCTGGCCATGCTCTGTAATAAACAGTATAGTGTGACTAAGACAAGAACGTGGTCAGCACGGCAGTCATACTCTGGTTATGCTCTGTAATAAACAGTATAGTGTGATTAAGACAAGAACGTGGTCAGTACGGCAGTCATACTCTGGTCATGCTCTGTAATAAACAGTATAGTGTGATTAAGACAAGAACTTGGTCAGCACGGCAGTCATACTCTGATTATGCTCTGTAATAAACAGTACAGTGTGATTAAGTCAAGAACTTGGTCAGCACGGCAGTCATACTCTGGTCATGCTCTGTAATAAACAGTACAGTGTGATTAAGACAAGAACTTGGTCAGCACGGCAGTCATACTCTGGTCATGCTCTGTAATAAACAGTACAGTGTGATTAAGACAAGAACTTGGTCAGCACGGCAGTCATACTCTGGTCATGCTCTGTAATAAACAGTACAGTGTGATTAAGACAAGAACTTGGCCAGCACGGCAGTCATACTCTGGTCATGCTCTGTAATAAACAGTATAGTGTGATTAAGATAAGAACTTGGTCAGCACGGCAGTCATACTCTGGTTATGCTCTGTAATAAACAGTATAGTGTGATTAAGACAAGAACTTGGTCAGCACGGCAGTCATACTCTGGTCATGCTCTGTATTAAACAGTATAGTGTGATTAAGACAAGAACTTGGTCAGCACGGCAGTCATACTCTGGTTATGCTCTGTAATAAACAGTATAGTGTGATTAAGTCAAGAACTTGGTCAGCACGGCAGTCATACTCTGGTCATGCTCTGTAATAAACAGTATAGTGTGATTAAGACAAGAACTTGGTCAGCACGGCAGTCATAGTCTGGTTATGCTCTGTAATAAACAGTATAGTATGATTAAGTCAAGAACTTGGTCAGCACGGCAGTCATACTCTGGTCATGCTCTGTAATAGACAGTATAGTGTGATTAAGACAAGAACTTGGTCAGCACGGCAGTCATACTCTGGTCATGCTCTGTAATAAACAGTATAGTGTGATTAAGACAAGAACTTGGTCAGCACGGCAGTCATACTCTGGTCATGCTCTGTAATAAACAGTATAGTGTGATTAAGACAAGAACTTGGTCAGCACGGCAGTCATACTCTGGTTATGCTCTGTAATAAACAGTATAGTGTGATTTAGACAAGAACTTGGTCAGCACGGCAGTCATACTCTGGTCATGCTCTGTAATAAACAGTATAGTGTGATTAAGTCAAGAACTTGGTCAGCACGGCAGTCATATTCTGGTAATGTTCTGTAATAAACAGTATAGTGTGATTAAGTCAAGAACTTGGTCAGCACGGCAGTCATATTCTGGTTATGCTCTGTAATAAACAGTATAGTGTGATTAAGTCAAGAACTTGGTCCGCATGGCAGTCATACTCTGGTCATGCTCTGTAATAGAATGTACAGTGTGATTAAATCAAGAACTTGGTCAGCATGGCAGCCATACTCTGTAATAAACAGTACAGTGGGATTAAGTCAAGAACTTGGTCAGCATGGCAGCCATACTCTGGTCATGCTCAGTAATAGATAGTACAGTGTGATTAAGTCAAGAAATTGGTCAGTATGGCAGCCATACATACTCTGGTCATGCTCTGTAATAGAAAGTACAGTGTGATTAAGTCAAGAAAACGTTTACATGAATATATATTTTTAGATGTTTTTGACACTTTTAGGTAATATTTTCCAAGTTTGGTATTGTAGTAGCTAGTTGTACATATAGCTCACCTTGCAACATTTCTGATTTTTGACTTTTAGTCCGCTGTTGTTTTTTTTTTCATATGAAGATTGTATTTTGTGTTAGTAGACAAGTCTCTTTGCCCCGAAGGTTAATAAATGGGATAAACAGTTGCATAAGATGTGCTCTACTTGTTTCAGTTGAAACACATTTAACTTCAACATCTTTTACATACTAGAAATTCAAAAAAATATCTAGTGTTGCGTTTTTAAATGTACTGAGTGTATTTTTCAAGTTGTGTTTATACGAGGACATTTTTGTAAATACTTCATAGATAAAAACATTTTTATCAACTAATTCAAAGTTCAGTTTGCAGCAATATTATTAAATGTTATACTCAGATCCTTATATTGTATTGTAAGGAATTGCACAGAATGCATAGTTCTGAAATGTCATCAAGCGTATATATCCTTGAGATTTGATGCTCAAGCACATCAGGTATTTACACCTGTAACAGAAGAATATGTTGTCTCATGTGAAATACAATGGAGCACCTGTCAATGTTTGGGTGCATAGTTCTGAAATGTCATCAAGGTTATATATTCTTGAAATTTGATGATCAAGTACATCAGGTATTTACACCTGTAACAGAAGCATGTGTTGTCTCAGTAAAATGCAATGGAGCGCCTTGCCAATTTTTGGGTGCATAGTTCTGAAATGTCGAAATGTCATCAAGCCTATGTATCCCTGAGATTTGATGCTCAAGTACATCAGGTACACCTGTAACAAACGCACATGTTGTCTCATGTAAAATACTATGAAGCACCTTGTCAACGTTTGGGGGCACTGACCCATGAATATTAGGGGGCACAGCTTTGAAATTGTATGTCGGAACTATGCATTGTATCCCGTGTCAAATATTGCCTCGAATCCATTGTCTGCCTAGATCAAATACTTGTTAAAAATATTCTATTATTTGTGGTAAATTAGTCTGCATATATGTACAGCTAGAATAGTTTCTGTATCATTTATGTTTGCCTTAGCTTAATGTAAAGACTAAGAATCCATCATGAGTATCCATGTGAGATTTCCCTATCTCACAGGATAAACACATGATGGATTATTTTCTCCCATTATAATACAAGCATACTTCAATCAGTGTATTTGGTTTTACACTAGAAAAAGGCGACGTCACCAACGTGACATTATGAAGTTTCAAGTAATAGTCACATGTCATGTAAGATGGAGTTATCTAAATATATAGTTTTCTTGCATACCTGACAAGGATATCCATCACTTTATGCGGGCTAGATATTTCCAGCTCACCCTAGGGTCGAGATAAAATTCATGCGCACAAACATCCGGTATGCAAGTAAACATGCAAAACGTTAGTTGCTGCGGTGTCAACGCACAACATGTCTCTAATATGCAAGAAAAAGAATATATCATGGGTATTCGGTTCAGTTAGGGAATTCCAACCCTCGGTATAAATGTGTTAATCAGAACCTCGGCAGAGCCTCGGTTCCGATAAAAATACTTATAACTTGGGTTGGAATTCCCTGTTTTCACCGGATACCCATGAAAGATTCTTATAATCTTCATGGGGAAAAACCCTATCTCACATGACTAGAAATGGGAGAAAATCGTTTTTCAATGATTTTAGAAAGGGTCTTCCCTCATGCAAGATTACTCTCACACGAGCACATGATGTATCTGTGACTAAACCCAATATTCTACTGAAATGAACTTTTATTCAAAACAAACATCAAAGAATACAAATCAAAATGTTAACAGCAGGCATTTTAAGGTAATTCAGCTTAGTTTATAAGATGACATCATGAAACATGAAAACTGTCAAAATGTGTTATTTTTTGGATGTTCAGCTTACTTTATGCATAAATTGTATAAACCAGCGCAGTAAACTAGTCAGTACATGACTTTACTCAGTTAAAAGGGAGAAAAGTAATCCATCAGGAGTGGATTCATGTGGGATAAGGATATCTGACCCTCAGGGTCTTAATTTCAACCAGACTTAGCAAGACTCACCCCTGGTTGAAATTCTGAACCCTGTGTGAGATTTTCCTATTCCACATCATGCACATGGATGCTAATTATGGGATTTTTATAATTTTGAACGTTATCTTTGTTTTATTTGTTTTTTATTTGTTTGATGTATGCAAGCTGAATTATTTATCTTAACATTATATTGCTTTCTATTTTGTTTTGTTTTTTGATGTAAAAAAGAACATTATCTCTGTAGATTATGTAATGATGAAATTGAAGATGAGTTTCATTTTCTGATTACTTGTACAAGATAAGTGAAACGTATAATCTATGGCATCTTTATCGTGTGGTTGCCGGGGTAGAAATACAACCACTGCAAATCCCGCTAGAGGCAGAGGGGTAGGACCGCACTAGATGTAAATGGAGTATAAGCCTGACATGTTCATCCCTGTTTGGCGCCATTTAACATTTCCAATTCAATTCAATTCAAATCGAGGTTTGAATGCGAAATTATAATAAATGCAGTATTATACACTTTGCTGGAAAAGCCAAAAACATAAATAAAAAAAGTCAGTGAACTGTATCTATTCATAATTATTATAAGTATTTGCATTAATTTTATATGAAAGATATTATTAAAGATAAACTTTTGTAAAATGTCACTTAGAATAGTTTTGCTACGAAATTCAGTAAATTTGTTATCTCCAAAACTATTCCAACTGATTTAAAAAAATATTTAATAAAAAAATAAGTGTATTTTTATTTAATTATGCATTGAAACATTCTTTGGTCACGGGGCAAAGAATAGGGCCACTGCAGATCCCTTTGGAGGGGTAGGCAGAGGGGTAGAATCCCCCCAAATTCATGTTCATTTGATCAGTTTTTGTTCATGTTCATTGAAGGTTTTCATCATGATCCCTGCATTGTTTCAGGTGACATCTTGCTCACATCAAAAGAGCAGTGGTTGAAAAACAATAACGTGGCTCCAGCGTAAATGGAGTTTCTACGATAGAATTTGCAGCAACTCTGCAGTTCAGGGTGAGAAGGTTCTAGGCCCATTTTCCATATTTTGTCTCGCTGTACATGGAGGATGAGCCTGGCATGTTCATGCCTGTTAGGCGCCATATAACCTTACATGTGTTGGTGCGTCTTAAAACCCAAATCAGTTCAATTCAATTTCCAGTCAAGACTCACATTTTTAAGAATAAGATTAAAAAATCGGCTTTTCTTATTTTAATTTTTATATTGTCATTTAGAATAGTTCATCATTTAAATTCTTTGTTTGTTTTTATGATAAATGTTCAACAGTTGCAATTGAAGATTCACAATTGTTATAAGCTGTTTTCTAAACTTATATATACAAATAAATACTATCATTTAATGAAGGAAAACAACTTCGGTAAAAATGTCAGCATAGTTTTGCATTCAGCCCTTGAAATATGAACTAGTTTATCATGTTGATGTTACCGATGTCATAAAGAATTACTCAGTCTAGAATTTAACACTTTGAATTTGTATGGAGAAATATTACTTGGAATTCTTTTTTCAGAGGGTGACTTGTCACCTCCCACCGACAAAAGAATTTGTTCCAAGTAATATTTCTCCATGAAAATTTAATAACCTTTTTATTGAATACTATCATATTGTTTTCTTGTAATATTATGAAAACCTACCGTCTACCATACATATTTTTGGAATAATTGTTGTATTTCAGCATTGTTTTGTTCAGTTTTGTTTTTAGTGGTTCAGTGTGGTTGGATTTTCTTCAAGAAAAAGATCCAACAGGCTGAATGGCCATGAAAGAAAGTAATTTTTGGATGCATATCTAAGCTTGTTGTGTTGAAGTAACTTACTCATGCTGATAAATGTTGTTAATTTTAATAACAATTCATGTCTCAATCAGCTGATCTTTGGGAATATTAATTTCAAACAGCTGTCAAATTAAGCATTGCAAAAGTCTTGCAGACACAAAAAAGTACGCATTTATATCATGGCCCATTTTCCATATTTTGTCTCGCTGTACATGGAGGATGAGCCTGGCATGTTCATGCCTGTTAGGCGCCATATAACCTTACATGTGTTGGTGCGTCTTAAAACCCAATTCAGTTCAATTCAATTTCCAGTCAAGACTCACATTTTTAAGAATAAGATTAAAAAATCGGCTTTTCTTATTTTAATTTTTATATTGTCATTTAGAATAGTTCATCATTTAAATTCTTTGTTTGTTTTTATGATAAATGTTCAACAGTTGCAATTGAAGATTCACAATTGTTATAAGCTGTTTTCTAAACTTATATATACAAATAAATACTATCATTTAATGAAGGAAAACAACTTCGGTAAAAATGTCAGCATAGTTTTGCATTCAGCCCTTGAAATATGAACTAGTTTATCATGTTGATGTTACTGATGTCATAAAGAATTACTCAGTCTAGAATTTAACACTTTGAATTTGTATGGAGAAATATTACTTGGAATTCTTTTTGCAGAGGGTGACTTGTCACCTCCCTCCGACAAAAGAATTTGTTCCAAGTAATATTTCTCCATGAACATTTAATAACCTTTTTATTGAATACTATCATATTGTTTTCTTGTAATATTACGAAAACCTATCGTCTACCATACATATTTTTGGAATAATTGTTGTATTTCAGCATTGTTTTGTTCAGTTTTGTTTTTAGTGGTTCAGTGTGGTTGGATTTTCTTCAAGAAAAAGATCCAACAGGCTGAATGGCCATGAAAGAACGTAATTTTTGGATGCAAATCTAAGCTTGTTGTGTTGAAGTAACTTAATCATGCTGATAAATGTTGTTAATTTTAATAACAATTCATGTCTCAATCAGCTGATCTTTGGGAATATTAATTTCAAACAGCTGTCAAATTAAGCATTGCAAAAGTCTTGCAGACACAAAAAAGTACGCATTTATATCATGGCCCATTTTCCATATTTTGTCTCGCTGTACATGGAGGATGAGCCTGGCATGTTCATGCCTGTTAGGCGCCATATAACCTTACATGTGTTGGTGCGTCTTAAAACCCAATTCAGTTCAATTCAATTTCCAGTCAAGACTCACATTTTTAAGAATAAGATTAAAAAATCGGCTTTTCTTATTTTAATTTTTATATTGTCATTTAGAATAGTTCATCATTTAAATTCTTTGTTTGTTTTTATGATAAATGTTCAACAGTTGCAATTGAAGATTCACAATTGTTATAAGCTGTTTTCTAAACTTATATATACAAATAAATACTATCATTTAATGAAGGAAAACAACTTCGGTAAAAATGTCAGCATAGTTTTGCATTCAGCCCTTGAAATATGAACTAGTTTATCATGTTGATGTTACTGATGTCATAAAGAATTACTCAGTCTAGAATTTAACACTTTGAATTTGTATGGAGAAATATTACTTGGAATTCTTTTTGCAGAGGGTGACTTGTCACCTCCCTCCGACAAAAGAATTTGTTCCAAGTAATATTTCTCCATGAACATTTAATAACCTTTTTATTGAATACTATCATATTGTTTTCTTGTAATATTACGAAAACCTATCGTCTACCATACATATTTTTGGAATAATTGTTGTATTTCAGCATTGTTTTGTTCAGTTTTGTTTTTAGTGGTCAGTGTGGTTGGATTTTCTTCAAGAAAAAGATCCAACAGACTGAATGGCCATGAAAGAACGTAATTTTTGGATGCAAATCTAAGCTTGTTGTGTTGAAGTAACTTAATCATGCTGATAAATGTTGTTAATTTTAATAACAATTCATGTCTCAATCAGCTGATCTTTGGGAATATTAATTTCAAACAGCTGTCAAATTAAGCATTGCAAAAGTCTTGCAGACACAAAAAAGTACGCATTTATATCATGGCTGTTGGCAACTGCGTGAATAAGTTTGGGTTCAATATCAAAGTATGCAATATCGTAGAATATTGAACAAATGCTTCAACGAAAGTCAATGTGACAATTGTCGCAGGATGACCCTAGTGGTCGGGGTTAACTCAGGAAAGAATCAATGACGGTGAATGCATTTACATACGTTTAATGCAACTTTTAAAATATGGTAAATATATATACAATTATCAAAAAAAATACAAGCGAATATACAGATGAAATATGAAAATACTGTTCTCATGAACGTTTAAGACGTTCTTAGTATTATCACAAACACTGAATGTGTCGACTGACTATATACGACACTAAAGTGTTGGTAAAGTTATAACAATGTTGATCTATGATCTAGCGCGATATCTGTGATGCGCGAGAGCTCATGAACATGATGATGCGCGAATCCAATGGGTGATTGTCATCAAATGCCTTCTTTGAGGGTTGATGACGCGATATAATGATGGTTAACCTCTATTGAGGTTGTGGATGATGTTCTGATAACGGGCCCACCTCGTGTCCCAGGGATTGTCGATTCTATAACCTGGCCATGTTGCACGGGTACGGGGACCTTTCTCCTCCGCTCGTGACGTTATATGTTGATTCTAGTGTCGAATCACCTAAAGGGCTTACACACCCTAAAGGCCTAGCTCCACTCCGGGAGGCTTATATCCAAACCTGGATGGCTTATATCCAAACCTGGATGGCTTAGGCTGTAATTATACATACGTTTCAGATGTCGGTTGATAAACATAACCATCTTGCATAATTATCATTACCCAAACAAATCATAATTTAATAAATATATGTAAGCTGTACTAATGATGAGTAGCAATGTATACATATTCTACAACGCCATGTATGAATGTACGTCGCTGTTAACCAATGCCCCTAATACATGTAATATATAACGTTATCAAATCACTCGTATATTACACTCACTGAGTTATGCATGAACACATGTATGTCAACTAATGCCCATATTATATAACGCTATGTATACGCGCCGAACATTTATACTAGTCACTCATCTCATTGTTAACTAATGCACCTAATATACAATTTTATCAATTAAATCGTGTATTACAATCACTGAGTTATACGCCAACGTTAACTAATGTACCTATTATACAACGTTATCAAATTAATATTGTTTTACAATTAATGATCAATTACAATAATTAGATCTAATAAAGTAACTTCAAAATCATATGCTAGTCTCAAGTTAATGTTTGAGAAACATCAAAGCTAACCGGATGTCGTAACCGCCAACCAAGATGGCGCCACCCACTGAATACAAATGTACGATAAAAGTTCATACAATAAATACTGATAACATATTGCCTGTGAATTTCGCCGTCCACTCCTGCTCCAAACAAAGCCACTATCGAGCAATTCCGGCCAAAACTAGAAGACAATGGATTTTATAGCAAACGTTACGCCCAAACCATTATTTCCCAGTTCATTTCGTGACATACTTGTCTAAATCCGCAGTATTAAATTCTACACGAAAGGACCCTTACACAACTTTACCTTTTAAAGAGATAGACCCATACTTTTACATGCATTAGCACAAAACTAAACTTATTAAACGGCTCTTCCGGACGCCCTCTGGCGGCTACTTAAAATGTGCACGCTTTTCCGAGTTACCTGAATATATCATGGACATTGTGAATTTGTTTCAACTAAACAATGGATTAGGGTGTAACTAGCAGGTGCTTACAAGAGCTATGTACGACCAATACGCTCTACCCGTGACATTTTGTGACAACAATATGGAAGTATACAATAAGCACACTTACTATATACATGATTCCATGTTTAAACTGAATGAGTATGGTGATGTATTTAT